>CAJYYI030000396.1:0-27231 GCA_913789915.3 Sphecodes monilicornis
GTAATAAATCACCGCAAATTAATCGATTGAAAGAGATGCAACTCATCCGTTTAGAAGATGATTAAAAGACGTAATAGCGTGGGATACCTTGAGAACTGTGCTTCAGTTCTTTCTGGAATAAACGTTAAATAAGAAGAATCGTTCGTTTAATTATTCGTACGTGCAATTTACCCGGGAGAAATTGAACATTTGCATTTGAATTAGTCACAAAGTAATTAGTCTTTGCTGATTGTAAGTAATTACATCGAAGAAATTACGCGGAGCATCATTAAAGTATAATTACAGATTTTAACTTGATATATTAAAAAATTAATAAAAGATAATCTTTCAATTATAATGAGCGAACCGAATTGAACGAAACTTTTTGTACAATTTACTCAAATTATGACAAAAGACTATGCAAAATTTCCAATTAGTTGATCACACCATTCTATTTTAAAACAATTGCAAAAGTCAATATTTTCTGCCAGAGAGAAAGAAATTTAATAAGAAAATAATGTAATATTAATTTAAAATTCAACCATGCAAGAAGAAAATGTATTCAAGCTTTGTTTCTTGCGTCATGGTAAAATATCAGATTACAAAACAATTTTCCCAATGGAATTTAATTATTCTTAATAACAAAAAAATTACCTGTGCTCTTAATACCTTAAAAAAATTATAATTCTAGTAATGACGACATAAAAATAGCGGCGATGGAACGAATAATACGGAAATGAGTAAATTATTCTCGCAATAAATAAAAATATCGGCGTTGGAACAAATAATTCGGAAATGAGTAATTTATACTCGTAATAAATAAAAATAGCAGCGATGGAACGAATAATTCCGAAATGAGTAATTTATACTCGTAATAAATAAAAATAGCGGCGTTGGAACGAATAATTCCGAAATGAGTAATTTATACTCGTAATAAATAAAAATAGCGGCGTTGGAACGAATAATTCGGAAATTAGTAATTTATACTCGTAACATTTAAAAAATAGCGGCGTTGGAACGAATAATTCGGAAATGAGTAATTTATATTCTTAATAAATAAAAATAGCGGCGTTGGAACGAATAATTCGGAAATGAGTAATTTATATTCGTAATAAATAAAAATAGCGGCGATGGAACGAATAATTCGGAAATGAGTAATTTATACTCTTAATAAATAAAAATGGCGGCGATGGAACGAATAATTCGGAAATGAGTAATTTATGCTCGTAATAAATAAAAATAGCGGCGATGGAGCGAATAATTCGGAAATGAGTAATTTATGCTCGTAAAAAATTTGGCGGGCGTCGATCCTGGGAAAATGGCGGGATCGCGTACTAAAAGGCTGGGCACCGTGATTCCGAGGCGGATCTAAGCGTCGCGGGCCGAGATTCAGGGTCGATAGTATGGTTATGGATTGTTACATGACTCTGTACAATAGTTTGATCGGCGCAGGATGCGTCGATGCGTCATCGTTAGAGAGGCCCGTCGATCGTTATCGTTCGAATGGAAAACGGCGCACACAGGCGAAATCATACGGCACACGGTATCGATTCCCTTGAAGAGGCTCTCCTGTTTGTCGGATCGGGCGAGATCCGCAGTGTACCGGAGGAACAATAGGGAGAGCGTATCGGGTTGACAAAACGGAAAATACCTTGCGTAAACGGTGGCGAGTCATCGAGCCGCGAACCGCGAGTCATCGAAGCCATTGTTTCACAGATATACGGCGTGTATACGTACACGGGTCCGTAAGTGTCTCCCCCCCCCCCCCCCTGTCGAGATGGAAAACGAAAAACTGACAAACAATCGGACCAGCGCGGCGTTTATTGCGTCCTCCACGCGAGCCATGATTAATGAACGTATTAATGGGTCGAGACTTCCACCGGCAACTTCTTTCTGCGAAAAACTTTCAAGCTACCCTTTCGCGAAAGAAGAACCCCCTTCTTTCCGGGCCGGATATCCTTCTGTGCGAAATAATCGCCTAACTCGTTTAGATTCGTCGCTTTCAGAAGCAAGAAAACTTGTTCCTGGGAACCACTTAGCAGATGGGCATCGAAAGAACTGTTTTCGAGGTGAAAAACTGTTAATCGACCGAGTAGGCGACAACCGGAGGATGAAATTATTTCGACGATGCAGCGCCAACTTGCAGATGTCACTTTATAAACGGGGGTTATGGTGTTCGATCTGTTGTATTGGTTGGGAATATTAATTTCGGAGAGATACAGTGATGTCACGATATGAGTGACAATCTCCTACACGATATCTGCGAAGAAATTATCCCCACTACTGTGGCGTATAACCCCTCGGGGGGCCAAGAAGCTCGACCGCTCAACTCGGCCGAGAAATTGTAACATTGTAGTAACGAGTCAATAGCAATGCAATGTCAAAACTGGTTTGTTCTTTATTATATTTTCATGAAACTTTTATCAACACATTCGTAACTTTTTTCTGATTAAAATTACTCCAAATACGATATAACTTTATAAGAGGGGGTTATGGTGTTCGATCTGTTCTATTGGTTGGGAAAATTAATTTCGGAGCGATTCAGTGATGCCACGATATGAGTGACAATCTCCTGCACGATGTCTGCGAAGAAATTATCCCCACTACTACGGGGTACAACCCCTCCAGGGGCCAAGAAACTCGATCGCTCAACTCGGCCAAGATATTGTAACGTGGCAGTAATGAGCGAATAGCAATGCAATAATAAAACTGGTTTGTTCTTTATTATATTTTCATGAAACTTTTATCAAGACATTCGTTACATTTTTCTGATTAAAATTACTCCATACACGATATAACTTTATAAGAGGGGATTATGGTGTTCGATCTGTTGTATTGGTTGGAAAAATTAATTTCGGAGCGATACAGTGATGTCACGATATGAGTGACAATCTCCTACACGATGTCTGCGAAGAAATTATCCCCACTGCTGCGGCGTATATCCCCTCGGGGGGCCAAGAAGCTCGACCGCTCAACTCGGCCGAGAAATTCTAACATTGTAGAAACAAGTCGATAGCAATGCAGTGACAAAACTGGTTTGTTCTTCATCTTATTTTCAAGTAACTTTTATCAATACATTCGTGACATTTTTCTGATTAAAATTACACCAAACACGATATAATTTGGATCATAATTACATGTTTCATTGGCGATGATCGGTTTACTTTTTACACACAGGAATTTCTGTTAGAATTATTATTGATCAGCGACAAAATAATTATTGTACAGTATATTTCACCGAACTCAGTCCAGCTGAAATGTCTTTATTGGTGTATACAATGATTGAAGATGTTATTGATGAAAATTGTAGGATTTGAAGAAATACATAGTATGGTGGTACAGTTAATCATTCGATAACGAGGAATTGAGTAACAGTTCTAGAAAAGACAATAATATCGTAAGGCTGTTACGTAAGTCTTATGCAAATAACGTTAAAATTACAATTATTTTATCCAATAATGATAATTTCGAAAAGATAAGACTTTAACAATAATTAATAGTGTTGACTGTTAAGGACTGATTTATGTTAGTTTCACTTTGTATTTACGTTTGTATGGATAAATTGTATACGTAATTCATTTGAGTGTTACTATGTTGTATTTCTTCGGCGTTCAAGATAAGCGTGAAGAGACAATGAAGACTGTAATTTGTTGTGAAAACCCTCCCACAAATATGCAGGGTAGGCGTAGACTAAATAAGAAGGAACCACGAGCAAACCGGTGTGTGTGTGCTACCTCATGTCTTTTGGTTTTTGTAAATTTTCCCATATTTAAAACTCATCTTACTCCCACCTACCTCAAGCTGGTAATACCACTAATAAATAGCACATCATCTCTAGTCGGTAAAGGAGCTTTTCTCTGCCCCTAGGTACGACTCCAAACTCATCGAACAACATCAAAAAAAAAAAAAAACAAACCGGTGTGTGTGTGTGCTAGTAGAAGGCAAACGGAACGGTCACTTTCTGAGGGTGCTCGTCGACTTTCGTCAGTTTGGTCACATACGAAAAAGTTCCAAGAAATCTCAGGTGGGACCGTCACTCAGTGATCACCTTGGATCACGAAAGGTCAGCATTTGGGAAACCAAATATGTAGTGAGCCACCCAAGATAGGGAACTAGTACCTGAACTCGGAACAAGTACGACAATACACTGTCAACAACAGAGCCGAACCGTCACTCAGTGATCACCTTGGGTCACGAAAGGAGTACGGTTGACATATGGGAAACCATATGGATAGTAGGCGGCTCAGGATGGCTGACGCTACATGAGCGCGTGAAAAACAAGCGATGTACAACGACTCAGAAATTGACCTGGCTATTGTCAGCAACAGTTGACTGTACACGTGCATGTAAACATCGCAGGCAATCCTGAGTTCGGCAATATTAATAGCTGCTAAGCAGTGCCGGATTAAGCCTCCGGCGTTCCCTAGACAAAATTTAAATTGCCGCCCCATTTATCCAAGTTGCTCCTAACGAAATCAGAAATAATGCCACTTGAAATTTTTATGAACGACAGTTGATACAAACACCAATGCAATAATAATAATGAATAAACGAATGAATTATTGAACAGGAATAACGAAATGAAATTTTATTTGCTATTCATTATTTGAATAATGCCCAACTCTGGAAGAGCGTAAGGCTCGTCGCGGCGTGGTCGCAGCATAGTCGCCTAATTCGGCATTTATGCAGCGCGCAGGAGCCCCGAGAGTCCTCGGCGTTAACCGGATGGCGGTGAAGAGGCAAACGAATATTTAATTTGGGGGCGTACGCAAGAAAGCGTGCCGCTTCGGGACACGGAGCGAGGCACAGGCTGAGGCAATGGCTGAGGCAAGGCGACGACGTAGCGCAACTTATTAGCCGGGGACAGGACCAATAATAGTCTTATTCCCTTTTGGGACGTGGCCCGGCCGCGACTCTCGAGCCTGGCGCCAAGCTTGCAAATGAAACTGCGATGCTTCGTGTTATCGGCTGCGCGGCCTTATTGCGTCAAGCTTCGGACTGTTTCAACAAGCTCCGTACCACGAATTACCGCCCTGCAACGACTAGCAATCGAGCCGACAATTGCGACAACATTTATAGTATTTGGATTTGCCTTACGGCCTTCCGTTCCAGTCCGGGACCATGTGTCTCGCGAGCGAACGAATTTTCAACTGGACTGATTAGCCGAAGACAAACTTGATGCAGTGCCCGCTCTAGCGGATACATCGCCCCGGACAAAAAGACGCCATTTAAGAATAGATATATTTTTTAAATAAGGCAAAATGGCGCCCCTACATTCTGACGCCCCGGACAAATATCCGGGTTGCCGCCTCTAGAGCCGGCCCTGATTGACGGAAGAACTTATTACATAAAATGAACCATGACATTTAGAATTTGCATAAGGATACGCAATCTACACATTATTTACCGGCGATTATTTCAAAATTTTCGAAAGTCTAGTACAGTCCATGGTTAAGGATTTTTTAGTAGCTCTTTCAACAGCAATTGCTATTTCAATCGTGAACCAACAAGTCACGCTCAGTAACGTAATATAATTATTATGTGTTACTGGGATTATTATGTGAAAGAAGATTTTTAAAGTTCCTTTTAATACAGCACAACTATTGAAATGGTAGATAAAGTGTTAAAAAGACGACAATTTTTTTAATACTGAACTTTACGACTTTGGATTCTTTTTTTTTTGAGCTGCTAGAATAATTAGTTTATTCATCAGATTTTGGCCAGACATCGCTGTGTTGTTTTTCCAGTGATATAAAACATATGCACGACAACCGTGTTGATTGATGTTGAAATAAAATTGATTTAAATATAAAATTATATAATTAAATTAAAATACAAGGTAGCATCTTAAGGACCAGCTTTGTACATCAAAGCGATCCTATACAATAAACCTGTAGACTGTAATAGTGATGGGCACTATCGACTAATTCAAACTATCGACTAGTTACTCTTTAGTAACAGCATACTATCGACTATTTAGTCGATAGTTTTCAGTCGAGTGAAATCTCGCTTTAGTGGTTATGTCCAGTTATGTTATCAAATCTACTGCAACACCATCGATGTATTTACCTTTTGTAAAATTAATTCATAATTAGAATTTCAAAATTGTAAGAGGTAAACAAGTTTTTCTTTTTTAACAATCACTACTATTTCGATTTATCATAAGCTATTTAATATTTGTACTTAAACAATTACCTGCTCTAAATTTTTGGTAAAAAATCAATTAGATTATAAGTAATAATTTCCTGAATTCTGTGTCAGTGAGTAGTGACGGTTAGCGCCATCTCTGGGGGCGAAAAAATATCGGGAACAATTTGGTGGTTTATTAGAAAAAACATTTTTCGGTCGATGAATGATTTCATGGATCGACTCAATGATGTTCCTCTCGCAATTCGAAGCCCGTGTTCGCTGTCAGCGAACCCGACAGTCGAGAAAAAGCCGGAAGACGCTATTGTCCAGCGGCGCGGCGAATTTCGCGGGAAATATGATTTCTGTTGAACCGGGTATGCGCGCAATCCGAGCCAGAACAATGCCGTTTCACGGTTCCGCGGCGATTCTTCGGCTCGTTAGCGTGAGAAATGGCTCGCCGATTAAGGTTGCTGCTCCGAATGCTTCGGCACGTCTGCGAAACAACCGGAGAGCTAGACGAAACACGAAACGGTTGCTCAAAGTCCCCCAACGACCACTTTTCCTCGGAAAATTATCATTGTTCCCTGAAATGGCATGGCTGGCTCTCGCTTACACGGATTATACTATGCAACTCTGCCACATTAGCCCTTTCCTAATTCCGAAACCAGAATGTTCAAGAAAACACTGGTGTTTATTAACCCTTAGCACTAAAATGGCGACTCTGAGGCGTCACTACAAATTGCTACATCATTACTCAGAATATTGTTTACATGATTAAATTTGTTCATATGTAATAAATTACTAAACATTTGAATGTTGTATGAGGTACTATATCAGTTTCGTACGCATATAATGAAAAATCATTATGTACAATGGAAATATTTTAGGTTAGAAGAAATGTTTGATTTTTTAGTTGAAGCAGCTCCGAGTTGCAAAAGGTAAAAAATTACGGAATAATCGCCGGCAGATAATATGTATAATAATGTCAAAATATCTTATTTGATATCTTTCCTAGAAATACTGTTAAATAGTATGTCTTTGCAGCAACAAGCACGAATGGCGACTCTGAGGCGCCACTACAAATTGCTACACCATTATTCAGAATATTGTTTACATGATTAAATTTGTTCATATGTAATAAATTACTAAACATTTAAATATAGTATGAGGTACTATATCAATTTCGTAAGCATATAATGAAAAAAACTTATATACAATGGAAATATTTTAGGTTAGAAGAAATGTTTGGTATTTTAATTGAAATAGCTCCGAGTTGCAAAGGGTTAACTCTTTGAGGACGTATGTCCTTATACCGATCACTTACATTATTCTATGGAATGCAATTTGTACTCTTGTCAAATTAGAAAAAGAGATACTGTCGTAGAAAAGCTATAAATTCTTGTTGGGCTATGTTAAATGAAGTTTTAAGCGTTAATCGAATTTATTTATTAAAGTTTAAAAGTAAAGCAAGACGAAAATCGAAATTAGTAAAATTCCTCCACCAAAGACAACACTACCTCAACCAGTGTCGCCAGATCGCTGAAGTCGAGGGGAATATAATTTACCACCTCTCTGATGACGAGTGTAATATGTAACACGTTGTGCGGCACGTCACGTGACCAGTCTACGGTCTTAGTGGGGGACGTTGGAGTGTGCGCAGGAGTGGACTGGGATTGTGGAAGGGGAAAAGGAGGAGAGGAAAATCAACCCAGTTTTGGGTTGATATGGCGGCAGTGACCTCAACACACTAAAAATAAAATTCCCGCTCATAACAGAATGGAAAAACTCCAACATCCGCCCATGGACCGTCAAACCAACAATCGTAAACTTCAGTATAATGGATACTGGATTTTGGGGATTTAAAAATTATCTGCATTAATTGCAAGAAATAGAAGTTACATTCACTTCAATTCTTTAAATATTTTTATTGTTTCCGATTGCGGCCATTTTTGCCATAAATAAATCCATCAAAGCCGCAGTTTATCGATTCAGGATAATCTTCTATAAATCGTTATAATTTTTCTGGGGAGTATTACAATTTTTTTGGTAGAAAGTATAAATTTCAAGCTTTCAAGACATTTTTCAATCGTATAGATACGATCATTTTCCCCGGAGTTATGGCCATTTCAATTCGGTGACATTTGTCGGATTAATCGGATCGGCGATGTTAAATAAAAGAAATTATTAAAGGTGTGCCAAGAAAAGTTGGAGAATTATGAGTCTATAGAATGAATTATGAAATTCTACCGCTCGTCGATGATAAAGCTTAGTCTCCGTTATAGAAGATCCTTTATTCCTAGAAAGATTCAATTTCCGAGATAAGAATTTTATGGCTGATAGACTCGGCTTCTCTGTAGATGTGTAAATTTCCGAATGGGTGGGCTTATTGTTCGACAAAACTGTTAATATCGATCTCTCGATATCGAACGATGCGAATATCGTCGTTCCATGTAAAGTGCGTGCCATAAATAATACCAGCCCCCATGAAATTCTAATAATCTGATGTCTTAGAAATAAATCGTTTTAGCAGTAAATTGAAGAGACGGTCCACGAATTCAGTCAGATTAATGAGTTTAATGAAAGATACGACGAAACTGCTATTGAAATATTGTTCCGCAAACATACCACCGTAACAAGTACTTCTACTTCAATTGTTATGCAAATAATAAACAACACTATCCAATAATCTGCCACGCTGCTCGCTCTACGAATTAAATCTGAAATTCCATTTTAAAACTGTAATACGCTCTCTTGACGCGTCAACTACCTCATAAAAATCACACTAAATCAAATCAGTTTATTTAACGATACGAAAGCAAGGAAAGTCCAGATTTATTATAGCAATCACGTTCGTTAGCTATTTACATCTTGTAAATCCTAACAAAAGATTTATTTAATTTATTATGAAAGACTCACTGATATTCACTGATAAAAATATGTAGGTGGAACATGATGAAAAAATATTAGTGTAGTTCGACAGAGTATCTACAAAGATTAAAAGAATTTGAAGGCGTTCAACTTCATTTTTTTTTTGTTTCCGATCAGTAAAAAAATCGGAATTGTGGCAAACGTCGAACAAAGTATGCTTCATAGAAAGATATACTATAGTTCATGCAATTTTGATTATTTTGACTTTCAGAAAATTACACATGAACGTCAAGTGCCAATAAATATGTGTGCAAAATCCCAATGCAAAAGGTTCAATAGTTTTTCTGAAAAAAATTCATGCAGAAATGGCCTCGAAAACCTGAATACCCCATTAAGAGTGTCACTGTATAATTTTCGGCTATTTGAAATTATTAATAAAGTAAATAAATTTCTACTTGGTTCCAATTTCTTACAGTGGATTTAGAAAATTCTTAATTTGTATAAAGCGTCGCAAATTAAGTATATGAAATACAAATTTACCGTAATAGTTTTAATAGCTTGATAACGATGTAACAGTATTTATACATTTTTCCAATGTTTACACCATTTCGTGTTTGTCCTGTACATTGTTATCAGTGCATAAAATACACAGTGTAAGCATGAGTTATGCGGCATGACTAATACGTTGCTGTCCAAGGAGAAACACAAATTCGACCAAATTACCACGAATCCATTTAAATTACCATTTCTTTGAATAACAAAAGACATTTTTAATCTTTTGCTAAAAAATAGCAGTTAAAGACACCGATTCCATTACTGCAATTTGCAAACATTCAATATCTCCACATTTATTTTTATTAGTATACAAGAGTAAAACCACGCGTCCGGCCGGCGTCAATTAACGTTCAGATAATACTATTCTTTGACTTATACTCGATATGCTCGATCCGTATTATGTTACACTTCTCGGCGACCGAGGCCTCTCGAGCTTCACGGCCGCTCACGGGTTATACCCCGCGGAAGGAGGGATTGTTTCGCGACAATTATCGTTCAGAATTTCACGACAATTAACGACGAGATACTGTACCTCAACGTGAAAATGCGGCAACAACGCTTCACTGAATTCAAACACATCGTCCGTCTTAAACTGTAATCAACGCTCGTAAACATCGTAAAAATACTTCAACAATCGCTCTACGGTTTAAATTGCTTCACGATATCCCCAACAATCCGTTCTTTATAAACACATTACCGATCTCAATGTCAAATAAAAATGGTCTTCATCGATTGTAAGGAATAGAAACTAAATAGACAGTAGTTCTGTTTTTATTTATTAATTTGAATATAAAATAATGTATTGACTTCCTTCAAACCTTCTAATCTCTTCGCTGTTTTCAATATCATCGGTAGACTGCGGATTTTATGCATTTTTAGAAAAAAGGGAAGGGTGTAATTTCAAACAATAAAAAAGTTACGAGAATTAAGGAGCATCAAGACATACAGCTTAATAAAACCTGTAAAGGGAGACATAAATTCCTATTTAGTTCCAATGTTATGCAATTAATGCAAACGATTTTTATTTTGCATAAAGATCCTCCGTTTAGTCGTCAGTTTTGTCATGAATGGAAAAATTTAGAAATTAAGAAATTTCTAAAAGAGAGAAGTTTGTTAAAATACATATAACAATCGACGATTCCCGAGATCCATCGATCAACATCCGGTTTGTGTTCGCGAACAGGGACAGATTTCTGTGGCAGAGCATGTATTTCGCGCAAGTTTTCTTGTTTCGAGTGAGCCGAGAGCACGGGGGGGGAGGTGGGAGGGGGGCGAGCTATGTAGACGAGCGTGGCTTCAACTCGAATCGGGGAGGGGAAAGAGATAAGCGCAGATTTTCATAAAGACTACGCGCGTACGGGTAATGCTGTTTCTTTTGAAGTTTTTAATTTAGACACGAAATTTATTCCGAAAGTATTCATCTCCTCTAGCCGGATAATCTAGAATTCCCCGCTGAGAGGAATTAATAAGTTTGAAACTTCGTTTCGACCTGCAAATAAATTCGTGCTCCATCCGGGCGACGTATTTCATCAAAACTATGCCATATCCGCGAGCATTCAGACGCCAACGTTCAAACCAATTTAAACCTTCCGTGTGCCTTCAAACTAGCGTCCGCGTTCCGAGGCCTACTTTAACCGACATTTTTGCGAATTTGTTCAAACAGAATTGCAAAGTTTACAGAATATTCTGTAATATTCTACAGGAGAAAGATAAATCCATTGCGGGTGAATATTTATTTAGAATTATATTTTCAATACTTCGAGGAGACAGTCAGATTGGTACAGATTGATGGCAGTCGTAACAAAGAGCAATACAACCACGCCCACTCGGAGCATTCTGTACTGATTGTAAGAGAAGATGGTAGTTAATAATTTATTTTGCTTCTTTAATGATATTAGGAGCGATATTTTAAAACAGGACATAAAATGTTCTCTAGGGCACGGACTTTACTCTCGTGAGTGAGAGAGCAACGAAACCACGCCCACTCAGAACACTGCATATTAATTATAAAAGAAAATGGTAGATAGTAGTCTATTTCTTTCATTAATATTATTTGAATCGACACCTTATAATGGACGAGGGCACAGAATGCTCTCTAGAGCACTGCCTCTACTCTCTTGAGTTAGGGAGCACTAAAACCACGCCCACTTAGAGCACTATATACTAATTGTAAAAGAAAATGGTAAATGGTAGTCTATTTCTTTCTTTAATATTATTAGCATCGACAATTTATAACAGACGAGGACACATAATGCTCTCTAGGGCACGGACTGGACTCTCTTGACTGAGGGGGCAACGAAGCCACGCCCACTCAGGGTTCGTCACAGTCTTCTATCTCTTTCTTCTACGTTATTGAATTCTTACTCTAGAACAAATATGAGTATAAGATTGCTATTGTTATATAGCATTGCCTATTCAGAATTATTATGGCTCTGTCTGGAACAATAGCAACGAAACCACGCCCACTGAGGCTATCTTAAAGAGAAAAGGAAGCAAACAGATGCTTCATCCTTTTTATTTAACGATAATTACCCTTCTGGGCACTATCCTAGTTCTGTCTGAAGCAAAACCAACGAAGCCACGCCCACTCAGAATACGGTGCATACTTCAATCTCGTACTCTGTCGTTAGTTACCCTGATTGGTCGCTTTAGACCAGCCTTAATTACAGATTGCCTTATTAGGCTCTATTCATACTCTTCCGAAAGAAAGAGCAAGGAAGCCACGCCCACACAGGATAGGTTACAGAGAAAGAAACCAGCGTAGACCACTTTTGCCTATTTCTTAGTTGCTATTCACTCTAAATCATTACCCTAGGATTGACATAATGATAAATTGTCTTATTGAGGACAATCCTGGCTCTATCTAGAACGAGAACAACGAAACCACGCCCACTTTGAATACGATACAGAGAAGGCAAGTACTGTAGTCATTTCTACGTCTTCCTTTACAGTCATTTACCCTGAATGGTCACTCTAGAACACTATAATCACAGATTGCCTTATTAGGCTCTATTCATACTCTTCCGAAAGAAAGAGCAAGGAAGCCACGCCCACTTAGAATAGCTTACAGGGAAAGAAACCAACGTAGATCACTTTTGCCTATTTCTTAGTCACTATGCGCTCTAAATCATCACCCTAGGATTGACATAATGACAAATTGTCTCATTGAGGACAATCCTGGATCTATCAAGAACGAGAACAACGAAACCACGCCCACTTTGAATACGATACAGAGAAAGGAAGCACTGTAGTCATTTCTACCTCTTTCTTTACAGTCATTTACCCTGAATGGTCCCTCTAGAACACTATAATCACAGATTGCCTTATTATGCTCCATCCAAGCTCCTCCGAAAACATGAGCAACGAAGCCCCGCCCACACGGTGTCGATAATCTCCCGCCGATGCCTAACTCGATCGAGCGTCCGTTCCGCAGGAAACTGGGGCTAATCCAGCGCACAGAACCCTGAGGTTGGAACCAACTGCACCGTCGAAATACTTATGGACAGTAATGTACACGTACAGCTTCGATCGAGTCCCATTCGAACGATGGACTCGACAGAGAAACATCGGAACGTCTGAAACGTCTCTCGCTCGGAATCGGCTCGCCGTGTCTGTCGATAATAGCATTAACGACGGCATTGACGGTGCATCTTGCGCTCGCGTAGCTATTCATCTCCGGTGGTCTGCTTCGTAATGGGGTGGGGTCGCCTCATCCGAAATCGGACACAATGTGCACTATTCCCTATTTCGTTCGAACACGACACAGCTTTTGGCCGCAAACGATTTTAACGTGATCCATTGAAATCATAAAAAAAGATTATATTAACAGACACGAATTCGTGGTTTTTCACTTCTTTTCGCAGATCGAGCCAGTCTGCGGGGACCATTACAAAAATTAAGTGAAGACAGTGGAGAGATTGTTTAATTTAACTTTGGATTGAACTTGGTTGGTTGATGCATTTATCACAAAAATGTGTAGATGTAATTTAACCTTCCGACTGCGGCGCACTTTCGCGAGGAATAATCAATATACAGGGTGAGTCATTTAACTGTGTCACCTATATAAATTTATTCGTAAACTATTTGTTGTATCAAAACTATTTTCCGACGAGAGTTGTTTGGTATCCAACGGGGCATACAATGTAATAATTAGTTTCTTTAATAGTCCGCTTTTTTTTATCGAGACGCAAAGGTCACCTTGAATTTTTGTACCATGATGTGTTAATATTCGCGTGGAATAATCAATATACAGGGTGAGTCATTTAACTGTGCCACCTATATATATTTATTCGTAAACTATTTGTTGTATCAAAACTATTATTACTATTATTATTATCCATATAGTGTTTCTGTGACATTGTTTACTTCTGTTTCCGCATTTGGTTTGACAACCATATATTAATTGAAAAACAAATTCTTACAGACGCAATTGCAACATAACTATTCATCGAATAGTTAATTGATCGAAATATGGAAAAACTGTTAACTTATTATCTTTATTTGAGACGCGAAGGTCACCTTGAATTTTTGTACCATGATGTGTTAATGTTCGCGAGGAATAATCAATATACAGGGTGAGTCATTTAACTGTGCCACCTATATAAATTTATTCGTAAACTATTTGTTGTATCAAAACTATTATTATTATTATTATTATCCATATAGTGTTTCTGTGACATTGTTTACTTCTGTTTCTGCATTTGGTTTGACAACCATATATTAATTGAAAAACAAATTCATACAGACGCAATTACAACATAACTATTTTCTTGAAAATGATCTAAATCCAGATCGAAACGTCGGGAAACTTGATGTAAATTTGCAAAACAGCTTAATTTGTCATATATGATCGTACCAGTGCTCCAATAACATAGAAAAATTGATCAACAATTGTCGATCGAAATATGAAAAACTGTTAACTTATTATCTTTATTTGAAATCAAATTTGCCCACCTCTGTCTACGAGTCATCGATTTCAGTTAGCAGCTAACTTCCTTGTGTTCTCGTTTATGAGAAGAGCCGAACCCGGTCCGGAATCGGTTAAGTAGGGCGTTGGTAACCAGTGTAAAAACGGTTCGAATCGCGAGATCGGTTAAGCCGAGAATGATTGCCTCTAATTTCTGGCGGGGCGGTTGCTCGCCGTGCAAGAAACTTCCTAATGCTTTCAACATGTTCGCCGCTGGTCTGGGTGGGTATCAGACCCGGTGTTTTTGCTTGTGTGGGGAGGCGTAGGTGTCGGGTCTCGGTCGGGTCGGTCGCGCGTACCCGCCGAAACCGAGAGACCGGTCTCTCTCGCCTATTAGAGAACCCGCGCCCGGATTCAAAAGCTGTCGGCCGCGATCTTGCCGACGATCCCGAGGCTTCATTACCGTCGGGTTAATGCGCGCGAGCATTGCCCACCCGCAGAGACGCAAACAGAGAGAGGGAGAGAGTGGGGGAGAGATGCGAGCACAGAGAGATGTTTTGTCCGGGAATCCGTGACATTCGCCGGAAAGTTATCGTTCCAAAATTAACAACTCGGACCCGCCGACGATTCGATTCACACGTACACGTCCGCGATTCGTGTTCTACACGCGTACCCTCGGCGACCTTGAACCCGACTTATTAGCAGTCGCTATTACAAGCAGATTTACGCGAATTCAACGCGCGAGTTTTGCTCGAATATGCCGCTGTCAATTACTCTCCGGGATGCTTGCAAATAATTTTGTTATATTCGCGTGGGCCGCTGGTGCCCGGACGATTTTATGATCAAACTTGAAAATTAATTTTTACTACAATTAAAAACTATTCGTATACGACTGTGTGCTTCCATGTGAAATTGTGCCGCCATTTCTGACCTTCTATGATCTTGAAGGTCATTGTGTTGTATACGAATAAATTTTTCTTGGCGCACGCTTTCATATGATATAAAAAAATATATTGCATTTTGTTTAAAAATGTCAGGAGATTTGGAATAATAAAAACAATGCTTTGTTATCACACTTTAATTGTAATATGTTGAACTATATATATACAGGGTGAGTCACCTAACGTTTGTACCTCAAATATCTTTGTTGTTTCTAAAGATACGTAAAATATGGTAAGGACAAAGTTGAATGGTACAATCGGGCTGACACGATGCAAAAAAAAAATTTTGTTTTTATGTCATTTTTTTAGGGATATCAAGGTCACCTTGACTTTTTTAAATGGATAATTACTCAAGGTCATTCAAGGTCACGGACAGAGTGCAACATTCCTTCAAAGCCCGTTTACAGGCATGTATCGATATTAAATCTTATACGTTATCTCTGTCCGCGACCTTGAATGACCTTGAATAATTATAGTCGCTGAATTCGTAATCAAAGGGACTATCATTGTATGTGTTTAAAAAAGGGTGGTTCCATTTAAAAAAAGTCAAGGTGACCTTGATATCTCTACAAAAATGACACAAAAATAAAATTTTTTTTTGGCATCGTGTCAGCCCCGTTGTACCATTCAACTTTGTCCTTACCATATTTTACGTATCTTTAGAAACGACAAAGTTATTTGAGGTACAAACGTTAGGTGACTCACCCTGTAAATATATATATATATATATATATATATATATATATATATATATGTGTGTGTGTGTGTGTGTATGAAATGCGTGCGTTTCACGTGACTGCGTGGAGGAGACTGCAACTTCTCGATGTAAATAAACAAAAGACGCTACTGTCGAACGCACGGACTTAAGGACTGTGCATTATGCTGTGATGGTGAGGCGAAAGACGGAAGGGGTATCAACTTGTCGGCCATCTTTTGTGCCATTATGTTACGTAACAAAAACAGTATTACTTTTTCCTCTATCATTTTTTTCTAATATTTATTATTTGCAAGAAAAACGCTGACTAGTGATAGCGTGAACACTCTGTATAAACATTTAGAGAAATCTCGTCGTGGGGCAGACTGCAAATCGTAAATTGGGACACGCTTTTGTTGCCAAGGGGTATTTGTCAGTAACAAAATTCGAAGCCCGTGATACATGGAACCGTCGTACCGCTCTTTTATTCGATATGACGGCGCATCTCCCTAAATACGAATAACTCGGTAGAACGAGGAAGAAACGGGAGGAGCGGCAAACACGGGCGTGCGAGCGCTCGCTCGATTATCTCGCGAAATTGCCCTTCTCCGTATTTGCATCCGTCGCTTTGAGCGAGTTGATTTTATCATTGATATTTTATGTAAATAATCGCGAGAGAGCTCGAATAGGAGGTGTGCAGTCGCGGGGTGGTGGAGATGACTCTGTTCTTGTAGGAAATTCCGAGGCGCAGCACGCCGATAAAGCTCGCGTAAACGGAGATCGCGGTTTACGAGGGCGCGGTTTTAAACGAAAAATAAATTTCATTAAAACTTGCTACAATTACCCTGTCGCCGAAACTTTTTAAACGCGATCGGTTTTCACCGTTCGCTCGGATTTTAGAGTTCGTACTTGAAGTTGGAGAAATCGCTACAGGGTATTCCGGTGTTTGCGTTCGGGTTCGTCGGTGCAGTGATACTGATCAGATGCAACAACTGAAGATCTTGCCGGAAGCGCAATATTTTTAAACTGTTTTGTAGATCTGTATCAGTTACGCATATCCTGAAAATTTCATCAAAATCGGTAAACATCACAACGAGCTGCAAAGTTTAAAGATTGTGAAAATTGTAGTTTTTCGCGATTTTTGGAATCTAACTGTTATATATCTAAGGATTCTTACATCTTTCGATACCTGTCTTTCTTTTTCCGTATAAACCTATTTTGCAAATCATTACTGATTATAAAAAAATCATTTTTTTTTCCATGACAGAACAGTTGAATAAAGAAAGAACTGATGTCACGGATAGAAGATATATTTTCCGTACCACGGGCTTTCATAATTTGATGGTCCACAGTAGTAATGTGTTGACACTATCAACTTTGACAGCGACTGGGCCGATGCGCATCCCTGCTAACAAGAGACCGTTGTTTATTACGAAATTTCGCAATAATACTGAGCCGAGAGCGCAGCCAAGAGAGAAAAAAGAAGTTCGATAATGGACCAATTAGAGCGTGAACAAGAGAGGGGGTTGGAAAGAGAGGCAAGACAAGAGAAAGAGAGAGAGAGAGAGAGAGAGAGAGAGAGAGAGAGAGAGAGAAGAGAGAGTTGACGTCGCCACGATGCTCAAAAGCCTCGGAGGAGAGAAGAGAGAGAGAGAGAGAGAGAGAGAGAGAGTGAGAGAGAGAGAGAGAGAGAGAGAGAGAGAGAGAGAGAGCAAGGATAAAGCCGATGGGAACCGGAAGGGTTTCTGAAAAGACCGTATTTGGATAAAATTTCATTACTCAAAAATTATAGGTGATACTCTATAGGTAAACGATCACACCTTTTCTGCATTTCTCTGGAAGTTTGACCTTGAATGACCTTGAGTTATAGGTAATTGAGCTCATCTTAAAACGCACTATTTGATGGTAGATAAAAAAAAAAATAATTCCACTTAAAAAAAGAATGTTGACCTTCGTCTCACCTTGGAGTGTCCACCAGGAGAAATAAATGCCCCACCACATGATGCCGTCTCGGTACTGAACAATTTTCATCTGAAACATTTTTGCGTATAATCAGTATTTTTGTAGATATTCGTCCGTTTCAAACGCCAAACGCGAAAGTTGATTTTGACGGATTGATATCCATTGTCGACGCAGTGTGCGTTAATATGCTCAGCCTGAACAGTGAAAGGAATTCGGTCGATGAAGCAGAGATAGATCCGATGGGAACCGTGCGAGTTCCTTATTCACGGCGACGGGACTGCGGAAAAAGGTGTTCCCATTAAATGTACGCGAGAGGGAGGAAAAATGGCGCGTCTATGGCGAGAAGCACATGTACCTATACATTCATACATACATACATAGGTACGCGAACGTGGCACAGCTTCATGCTGTGCGCTGTGCTGCGCGCCGTGTGCCGTTTGAAACGGGCCACTCGTCGAACGAGAGAAACTCGACGAGGTTGGAGCTCGCCGAGGAGGAACGAGAAGGGCCGAGGCTTTCTTCCAGAAGAAACGAAATAATGCGAGAGCTTTCTGGCACGTCCTCGCAAAGTAGACCCCTCGAAACTTTCCCCCGAAGAAAGCCCAACGAGAGAAAGAGGAGTGACCGACTGAAAGCGGGAAGAGCCAAACCGAATTAGGCTACTAGAGCCAAATCCGGCCGGGTCAACGGACAAAATTGCTAACCACCGAGATTCCTTCCATTACCGATCGAGTCGTCACGAATGCAGCATCTCTCGTTTTGCCACTTCGATCAACCTCTGGGATAATTTCGAGGATGGAGAAACGGAGTTCTTTTCGATCAACTTCACACGCAATCAGTACACAGTTGTTGACAGAATTATTCAGCAGGAAATGAAGATCTTTTAAGGAGACGTTGAGCAGCATCTGCATACTGTTTTCGTATATTATTTATTACGCAAAGTTACAAACCATGCATCACAGCTTCCCCTAGGGCAGGCAGTTTCAACAAGTAGCTCCGGAGCTATTCGAGGTACCTTCCCCGCTTAGGTTCTTCCCCCACTCTTAGACTCCATCGTTATAATGTATAGTAGTGGGAAGATCCCACCCAGTGATGGGAATACTGGCGCTTTTCACGCGCATGCGCGAATTTCGGCAGCACCGAAGCTACGTCCGAAGTTTGTGGGGTACTATTGGGGCGAAAGTAGTGGGGGACCATTATTGGCGGGAACGTCTAACGTTACGACCGTTACGACACGAAGCGCGAAAGAAGAGCGGACTGCGAGAATTTCAGGTAAGATAATATTTAATTAAATAATGACTGCTAATATTGGAAAAGGAGCTACAGAGAGGTGTCAATTCGGTGAACTGAACAAAATCAAATCATAGTAAATTTTGCGAAATTAGCGGGGCGACTATGTTGCCCGATTTTTGTACTTGACTGAGGCTAAAATCGCCGCGCATGCGCGTGAATAGCGCCAGTGTTCCCATCACTGCTCCCACCACGAGAGCCGCGCGGCGCGCGCAGCACTCACTGACTCTACGGCTGTACGTAGTAGTGGGAAGAGGTTCGATGGTGGGGTCCTTGCAGTTCTCGGAAGGGAATACGTTGTTCGAACTCCGTGCCAGTGATGGAAACTCCGTTTGCGCTGGGCGAAAATACTACCACCACTCTGGCGTACCGTCTTCCCCTACTTTGCTTCTATTGCGCACGCGCTACACACAATCGTACCTCTATTCTACACGGACAGAGTAAAGGTACGCTTGCGTATAGCGCGTGCGCGATAGAAGCAAAGTAGGGGAAGACGGTACGTCAGAGTGGTGGTAGTATTTTCGCCCAGAGCCCACGGAGTTCCCATCACTGCTCCCTGCCCTAGCGTTTCATTTGCTCTTTGGCTCCGTTCACTGCGTTTTCTTCGAATCCTTCTGGCCCCTTTGCCCACATCCTTTCCCTTTTACAGATCTTGCGCGTGCCCTTTCGTTTCACTGCTATTTCTCAATAAAAACGTATCGCCGATTGAATCATCTGTAATATTATCATTTGTTATAATTACGTCCAGTATGGAAACAGATAAAACCGTGAAGGCAAAATCGATACGACATTTTTCAATTAACCCCTGTTTTAATCGGCGATAAAAAAAAACCGGCGAATCGTTTATTTATAAAAGATAAATCTAACGTTTTGTTCGAATTTGATCCTATTAAAAAGCCAATGGAAAACCATTTCAAATTGCATTTTTATGGAAACAATATGTTTCCATATTAAAGATTGCAGATGGTGAATGCTCGGGGAAATGAGTCCTTCTGTTACGAAATCGATGAAACATTATTCTAAACTGTTTTATTGGAACAGCATATGCGGATTGTAAATGGACAATGGGCAGAGAGAAATTCACCTCGCTACGATACAATCGATGGAACACACCATTTTTAATTGCGATTTTATCGAAACAATATAGTAGGCGGACAATGGTCGCGGAGAAATTAATTCTATTTTAACGAAATCGGCGAAACATCATTTTCAATTGAACTTTTATCGAAACAACATAGATCGCAAATGAACGGTGATCAAACTGATATTAACCTTGGCAGTTCATACAATATTTTATTCATCCGCCTCGCAAAATAATCTTTATCCCGGTTTGGAAATTAATTTTTATTCTGATATATTCAAATATTCCAAATTTGGTTAGGACTTCTATAAGCCAAAGAGATTAAAGTATCATCAGCTATGATGAATTTTAGTTTGCAAGTTTCGGTTTTATTATTTCAATTTGTGGGAATTTTTGAGTTTGATATTTAGGGGCATTCAATATTTTCGGGGTACCCAACGTGTTAACCCCTTGCCTTACGATTTATTTTACGGTTTAAGTGATTAGAATTTCTTTGTAGTTGTATGTCTATATGTTCTCCAATGGCAGTATATTAAAAACAACAAAACAGAATTTTATTTCGGTTTAATGGAACTTAATAACATACATATTTATTAGACTCTGTTCGGAATCTTCATCACGACTCTCACACGATATTGTAGGCGAAGGGATTAAAACGGGGAGGGACAGAAGTTGCTCGATCCGAGGAAAATTTCAAGCGTTACCCCCACTCCAACCGCCCGCGCGTCTCGCTTCCCGTGACGGTCCTAGTTCATACGGGTACGGACCTGAGGTGACTCGAGAACTAGGACCATCACGGGGAGCGAGACGCGCAGGCGGGTGGAGTGGGGGTAACGCTTGAAAATCGCCTCCGATCGAGCAACTTCTATCCATGCCTGTATTGCACGTAGAAAAAATTAATTAGCCGAAGGATTAAAGTGGTATCCACTACGATAAATTTGAACTTCCTAATTTCGGTTTGACTAATTTAATTATTCGAATCTTGTGGAGATTATAGAGGTAGAAATTTGGAGCACTCAACAAATTAAAGCAATCAAAAGTGAATTCACAGGAGGATTAAAATAGTATCCAGTACAATAAATTTAAACTTTCTAATTTCCGTTGGACTAATTACATTATTTGAATCGTGTGGGAATTTTAGGGGTTGATATTTGAGGCACTCGATATTTTGGGGCCCTCAACGTATTAAACCAGGGAAAAATAAATTTTCAAAAGGATTAAAATAGTATTTACTACAATAAATTGAAACTTCCTAATTTCGTTCGATTAATTGAATTATTTGAATCTTGTCGGAATTTTTGAGGGGTTGATATTTGAGGCACTCGATATTTTGAGGCCCTCAACGTGTTAAACCAGGGAACAATAAATTTTCAAAAGAATTAAAATAGTATTTACTACAATAAATTGAAACTTCCTAATTTCGTTCGATTAATTGAATTATTTGAATCTTGTCGGAATTTTAGGGGTTGATATTTGAGGCACTCGATATTTTGAGGCCCTCAACGTATTAAACCAGGGAACAATAAATTTTCAAAAGGATTAAAATAGTATTTACTACAATAAATTGAAACTTCCTAATTTCGTTCGATTAATTGAATTATTTGAATCTTGTCGTAATTTTAGGAGTTGATATTTCACTCCACCTGTGAAACCAGTAAAATTTGATTTCTCCGGAGCTGTTGCAAGCTGATTTTCCCCAAAACATTACAATCCCAACGAAAATCCATACTGTTGCGAGGAACACCAATAAAACGACTGTCTGTAAACAAGCGAAACAAATAGATGGGACAGTCGTTTTGTTCGGGCGTACGGAGAACGTTGTTGAAGAATTTATTTTGGTGATCAGCGATACCGGGCACACCGAACAACTTACAAATTAGCGGACCTTTTACCGCGTCGGAAAAGGCCGAGACGAATGAGAAAAAGTCGATTCGTCGGACAGAGCGATGAATAGGCGAAACCAGAACAAGTGAGAAGGGAAAGCGAGAAGGTGAATGATCGAGAGGTGAATTAATTGCCTAGGCTGCTGCTCCATCCTATTCAGGGAACTTTGAACTCGAACCCTGCCGCACCGCGCAGCGCCGCGTCGGGGCCGTAATTTCTTTTCACGAACGGGGACCCGGGAAACTCGTTAATGAATTCCTTGTACGGATGTTTGCTGTCGTGGAGGCTTCCTGTCGATAAATGTACGGCCGATTTTTACGCCGTGTTCGACCACCGAGCTATTCCTTGATCATACCTCTCCCCCCTCTCCCCCCGTTCTACCGGAAACGCATCCACGCGCAGACAACGTCGCGCAGGATTATACTTTCTTGTACAGGGTGTAACAAAATTGGAAATTATACAAAGAAATTTAACGCAGACCTAACCTAAGGCTGACCAAAATTCGTTTCAAGACTGTACAAACCTAACCCTCCGTGGCAGGGCAGGCGTGACCACTTGCGGGGCCCGGTGCAAAAATTTGGTGTGGCCAGAATACACATTCAAATCCTGTCCATAAATTTCACAATAAGGAATTATTTATTATAAGTACGAAGGACGTTGCACATATTTTTTGTAAGACACACTCGGCAGCGGTGTTGCAGACGTGCCAACGTTTCATGTCAACATTTAATGTCAACGTCTGCAACACGCTGCAATGAAATATTTCAATGCAACGACGGGAGAGAAAATCTTGCACTCATGTCAGTGTGCAACAAGTTGTCATCGATTATACGATTGCATTTTCCACATACAAACCGGAATATTCAATTTACTGTACAGGGGCTCCTGCAAAATGTCTGATCAGTTACGCAGGGCCTTTCCAAACGCGAGGCCGGGTTCCGGCGTACGCGCTGAACCTGCCTCGCGCCGGACCTGCTCCGTGGGGTGACAATCTAGGAACGGGATTCTTTATCGATTTTTATGAGCTTTGAATATATTATCTGGAACATGATTTTCAGCTTAGTTTCTGAGATGTTTATAAAAAACTGTTGGGCTCGTTACCGCAAACACCACCAATTTAAACGCATTTTAGTTAGGTTTGGTTTAGGTTTGGTTTATTTTTGGTTTAGGTTTGGTTTAGGTTTGGTTTAGGTTTGGTTTAGGTTTGGTTTAGGTTTGGATGAGGTTTGGTTTAGGTTTGGTTTAGGTTTGGTTTAGGTTTGGTTTAGGTTTGGTTTAGGTTTGGTTTAGGTTTGGTTTACGTTTGGTTTAAGTTTGATTTAGGTTTGGTTTAGGTTTGGGTTAGGTCTGGGCTTGATTTCGAGCTTAGTTTCTGAGATATTTATAAAAAACTGTTAGGTTCGTTACAACGCATTTCGGTTAGGTTCGAGTTAGGTTTGGCGGCGGGGGTGTAGTGGAGGGAACCCTTCAAAATGGTCGAGGCGCACCAAACACGTGTTCGGGCAATTAAAAACGATAGAATTCGCTGTAGTTGGTATCCATAGATACATGTATACAATATCTAAAAAACGAAGGTCGAGCAGCGGTAACATGCATTTTTTAAAAAAAGTGGATCATCTCGTCATGTGAAAATATCTCAGAGAAAAATAAATAATGGTGAGCAGAAGTAGAATCTTCAACTCTTCTCATATCTCATCATCGCAGTCTCATCACTGAACTGTGAATCTTTCTGCAAATGAAGAAACTTTCTATTTGCATTCCAACAAACTGCAATGAAATAAAAATTAAATTTCTTCCTCCATCTCTTCAAAAATTCGAAAATAATATAACAGTATCTTTAAGTTCTTTTAATGTTTCTCCATTTTCGTCATAAATGCATAAAATCCGCAGTCTAGCCGTCCCTGTACACATCTCCGCATTTATGCAGTTAAATGTTCATCACTTTTTTTTCCACGGTTTTTTGAGAACCGTCTACCACGCAGAAATGAAGCGATGGTTTAGTTGCAATGTGTTAATGCTTACAGTAGTTTATTTATTTTTCTCGGTACACGACTCGATGTGTCAAAAAGAAAATGAAAAGTAGCAAACTCGAACGAGCACGTAACTCTCAGTGAAAAGGGTCGAGCATCGAAAGGGGATGTTAATAATGTATGATTAACAGAGTTAGAGGAATTTTTGCGGAGCTTTTCGCTTTTGATTCCCGTGGACTGTGGCAGTTGAACGTCGTTCCGGAAGCTGGTAAAAGCGAGAGCTCGTCCCACTCGCTCTCTCCAGGTCGAACGTGGCTCCGGCAGTTTATAGTAAAAAAGTAATTAACCCTTATCGGGAGAGGCTTGGGCGGAATCGGGTCGCGCTTGTCGAGTCGGGGGCGAGTCGTCGATACGCAGATTAAGCCGAAAGAGGGTCGGCCCGTCCGCATTCCATTAAACCAGTCCGGGGGCTCAAAGGAAGAGTCGGGTTCGAGTTTCGTGGCGCGGCGCGGACCGTTTCGAAGCGGTGCGGGAGAACCAGTTAAAAGGCACGGACGATGTCGCTGCATTTGGCTCCTTTACCGGCGTGTTTCCTGGTTCGTGTTTTCTGCCGGTCCCTCGCTCTCCCCCTCGGGAGTCCCACTCCACCATTCCGACAAACAATTTTCCCTCTGACTACTCTACCCCGTCTCCTTCCTCATTGTTGGTTCCCTTTCTAACGCGAACTATTCGCTCCCTTTTCCTCTCTCCATCTTTCTCACCCCCTCACTCTCTTTTGGTCGCGCTCTCTTGCTCTGTTGGCCGTGCGCGCGAGCTACGTAGCTCCATTCAAAGTCCACGGGCAAAACGGTTACTGGAATCGTACTTGTTGAGCCGCTTAATGGGTCTGAGAGCATCGCGAAAGTTGCTCCTGCAATTTTTCACTCGGCTAAGTCTCCGAAACTCCATTCGATTCCAGATTGCTCGACTTGTTCGAAGTTTGTCGCGCCCGCGCGCACCGCTCGACGACCCCTACCTCTTCTCAGCAAAACCGTCCCTTCGTTCGCCTAACTCTTGCTCCTTTGCAACTGCTTCCCGTGTCTCTGCCCGGATCGTCCCCGCGGAGCACGACTGCCAAATGCACTGTCCCCTGTCGGTGCCTCGTGTTGACACGCGAGCGCTTCAAGGACGCACAGTGTTCTAACTCTGTTGATATCAGGTAAGTTATGAAATGAGCTAATACCAAAAGTCCGTAGAACCTGAAATAGTAGAAACAGAATATGGAGTTTGTTCAAGTGTGAAAACAAGAGGAGCTTCTCGCGCAAGCGCTTCAGTTCGACTAACTGTGTTCGAAGTATGTCCTCGGAAAGTAACCGTCTTTACTGATGGTTATATACAGGTGGGAGAACTCAGGTATTGGTACACCTGAGGTCCCACGTAAATGGGTACACCTAAATATCTGTCGTATTTACAGTCCTATCAGAAAAGTTCAAAGGATAAAGTGACACTATTGCAGGGGTAAAAAAATATAATGGTAAAGAAAAAATTTTTTTATGTCGTGTTTTTTAATGAAATTTCAAGGTCACCGATGTTTTTTTAAATGGAATAGTATATTTTTTTACGATAAGCATGATAGACAATAAAAAACTGAATTTAGTGAATACCACCTTTTTGACCTTGAAATGACCTTGAGCAAGAATAATCATGTTGGAGCGGATAAAATGTGGAAGTTTAAAACGTACGTGTTTCAGCAAAGATTACGCGTTGTTTACGGCGGTTTGACCTTTACAAACCGCAATAAATGTTTGAAATATTTTTCATAGTAAACAGCGTATGTTTATGTTAGAGTATGTATCATTGAGATCTTTAACAGAAGGTTAATCGGTTAGAATAAGTACGTTGTTCCTTCTGCATTATTCGAATTCGAAACGTGAAAGTGATAACAATGCGTTATACTGTACGGGAACGAATCGATATGGTTTTCACTTATGCCGAAAGCCACCAATCTTTGAGGCAAGCTGTACATTTGTATCGTGAAAAATTTTGTGAATCGTATTTGTCCTTCGTTACACGCATTTTCCGTTGTGGTAAAACAATTTAAAAATACCGGTGGTGTAGGTTCTACGAATCGTAATAATTACTGCAGCATGTGCTTCAATTACATCTCAAGAAATCGACAATGCCTACAGATCATTTAATGCAAGATTGCAATATTGCATAAATGAGGATGGTCAACATTTCGAACATTTATTATGATATGTAAAGGTCAACCCGCCGTAAACAACGAGTAATCTTTGCTGAAACACGTAAGTTTTAAACTTCCACATTTTATCCGCTCCAACATGATTATTCTTGCTCAAGGTCATTTCAAGGTCAAAAAGGTGGTATCCACTAAATTCAGTTTTTTATTGTCTATCATGCTATCGTAATAAAAAATATACTATTCCATTTAAAAAAACATCGGTGACTTCGAAATTTCATTAAAAAACACGACATAAAGAATTTTTTTTCTTTACCATTATATTTACCCCCTACAATAGTGTCACTTTGTCCTCTAAAGTTTTCTGGCAGGACTGTAAATACGACAGATGACAGGGACACCCTGTATATGGTCTAAAACATAGCAGCTAAAAATCGTTTGCCCGGAAGCCAATGTCCCGAAGAAATCGGCCGCGGAGCATAATTGCGTTGCCTATTAGCTCCCCACTCCTCGAGTTGTCCAAGGCATCGTTCACGGTTGATATTCTCCGGCGTGGCAGCAGAGCGTTTCTGCCAAGGATGCCAGCTGCAGCTGTCGAGATTGAACCAGGAAAACTAATCGTCGATTTTACACTGGATCCCTATCCTCACCCCCCCCCCTCTCTCTAACTCTGTATCTCTCCCTCTCTCTCTCTCTCTCTCTCTGATTCTCTTCTTCCGAGGGAATATCGTTTTGTTCCTTAGTTCCCGGGTCGTGCGTCAACCTGCATTTTCCATTAGACCGGATATTAATT
>CAJYYI030000397.1:0-31935 GCA_913789915.3 Sphecodes monilicornis
GCGAGCGAAATAAGAGTATATTTCGCTGGCTGTTTCGCCTCCTTAGCGTAACGTATAGCCGCGGGCCACAATGCGCGCCACCAATAAGAACCATTTCGTCGACGAAACAAGCTTGCTCTGTCTCTCGACCCATGGAATCGTCCTCCTTCGCGAATCCACCCCCAACCGACCCCCGATTTTCTCTCGGGAGCGACACTCGCGACACACGGAACCACCACCAATCATCTTTCGTGCTTTAGTTTGTCGGTTTCCTAAGGGCAATGGGAAAATTTGTCGGCGGTCTTAGGATATACGAGCTTGTCACGGAAATAAGCGGTCGAATCCTGGGAATTTGTCCCGCCAGTTCACCCCCGGAAGGAAACCCGGGGCCACCGAGTCGCGAAACGCTTGCCCTCTTCCTGTAAATCATCGTTACCTCCCAAAGAAGAGATTTCGTCGACTGATTCTACCCGCTCGTAGAAATCGGTGCGCTCGTCTGGAAACGCTTTCTTGTCAATTCGTGGAGCGGTTGGTTGTTAGACCGCCTCAGGGCTGGTTCGTTATTGGCCTAATAGGGAGGATCACCGAAGTTTTAGTGGTTTTTTAGGAGCGAACTTTTGAAGAGAGATCATTTTGCGAGGTGCTTCGACGCGTTTGATATGTTCAATTTTCGTGGAAAATGTCGGATAACCGAGGAAGCGTTTATAGCTCGTAGCAATTTAATTAATCCTTTAACGACATGTCGACGATTTCGAAAATGACCAATTCGTAAAGTTGCAAACGTAGAATTTAATTATATATACCGAACAACAGATCGGTATATATTGTGAATTTTTCCGATTATTTAAGACTTTGATATACAGTCTACGTGTCAAAATAAGTCGAAGAAAAGGGATAAGATTGTTTCAAGAAAATCGAGTTTAAAGATTCGTCGGGTTCGTGTGTTTTAATTGTAACGTATGCGGGAAGTAGAATTAGTTGGTCATGATCAGACGCGTTAGACATTCAAACTCGATTTTCTCGAAAACATAGCCTCAAGCAATTTGAGACATATGAAACAATTTTATTCTACATTTTCACTTGTACATATCACCCTGTATAGGAAGTTCTCTGAAGAAAATATTCTTGGTAGTTTACAAAGTCCCCGTCAGTAATAAATCTCCGTTGTTAGTAATTGGTTGTGTAGATTATACTTAAACAAGTTGTTCGTTAATTTTGTTATTAAATGAACTTGGGTTCAAGCATACATAAGTTTTAATTGATACTATGTGCGCGTATACAGTTTAATAATGATAAAACCTGGAAGCGGCGCGAAGTTTCTGGGTTATCTAATAGTTTGAGAGCGTGCGGGTGGAAGTGATCCTCGATACTGTGGTGGGAAAAGTATTCAGTAAATTTTATCGAGAATTAAGATGCTTACAGAAAAATATAAACTATTTTATGCACTTTTTCGTACAGTGATATTAGCTTTGTGGTATTTGGAACGATTTATTTGCGTAAATGAAATATAATGATTTAATAAACTTGATACGTTTAAGTGCATTTCTTGTTTCTAAAATATTGATCTGTATGAATATGCGAGCCCGTACAAATTGATAATATTTCATACAGAAATAGATAAATATATTCACCATATATATGTTAAAATTTAACGTCTTGAAAATTGTTTAAGTTGTCAATTCAGTTTGAAACTCCCGGGACGACACCTCGACCGCAAAGGTAACTTCGGAAACTACGTCACCCTGCCCATGTATAAAACATCTCGATCCCAAAGCAAGAGACAAATTATGGCAGCCTGTAGTCAATGAATTCCAGCCAATTAGTATTGTAAATCGTCTCCAACTAAAGAGGACGTAACTCTCCGTGCAAAATTGCATCGAATTAAGTCTTTTCAATAAAAATTCTTATTTCCCTTCCTGCTTCTTTATTCTCTTGATAATGTGCTTGTCTTGCTACTCTTCTATTCCTTTGATAATGTATTTCTTTCGCAACCTTTTCATTCCTTTGATAATGTGCTTCCCTTTCTCATAATTTTCGCGAAAAATGTCCATTATAATTCAGTCTTGATTTACTTATTTCTTTAAGATCAAGATTTTTCGCAAAGATTTGGCAAGTTAATTAAAAATTCGTTTCTGATCGATCTGCTTTACTTAATAATTTAATACTTACATTTATGAATTTAAAAAATTAATTTTGAACTTTTAATCATGCGTGTATCAAGGTCTCTAAACAATTTGAGGATAGTGTAAAATTTAAATGTTTTCGAAATTATATGGAAGTGTGTGGCTGTGGAACAAGATTGACGCTCATTGGAGGAACCAATCTCCCACCCATCCTATGGGCGGTGACAGACCCGCCTACTTTTCCCCTTCTCTTCAGGCATGTGCGCTGGAGACTTCGATAACGCTCAGTGTAACTATTGTCTATTGGGATCTGACATCGGAGCGTGGACAATCTATATAGCTATCCAATATGGTGACGAAGTACTTGGTCGTAACATTGTATTGATATCTTCTTTTTTGTTTTCACTTAATATGTTTGTAAGTATGGGTGAAACTTGTAAGTGGGCAGGCACAAATCCTGCCGAAATAAAGTTTGTTGAAGGAGAGCGGCTTTTTAAAGTATGTTCTATCAAATAATTCATTTTAGAAAAAAAAATGTTGTTTTTCAATATACCTTCTAATCGTCTAATCGCGTAGAATTGGTGAGGACATATTAATTACTCCACAAATAATTGTACAAATATCTTCTATTAGAGGCACAGGCATCACTGAACCAAGAATTTTGAAAGTCTTTATACGCTGGTTAGATCTTTCAATATGCACTCTAGCTTTAGCTTTTTTAGCTGTTAAAATAGACTGTTCTTTGCTAAATTGTTTCTTATATTTTAGAAATGGAGGTCTTATAAATTTCAAGCAGTTCACTTCACATACTTCATTTCAAAGTGTGGAAACAGAGCAACAAATTTTTGCTCCCTCTACAATCACAATCTTTCACTGCATAGTAATCAAAACTCTTTTTTGCTACGCGATGGAAAAATTGGAGCTTCCATAACTTTATTTTTTATTAACACCTGTTTTAATACCGTAAGTTAATACTGTAATTAACACCTGTTAACGCTATAGGCTCCTATAAGCCAAGCCAAGCCAAGCTTAAAGTATTTCTACTTTTCGGCAGCAGACGGCGCCACTCAAAATGTCAGATCCCAATAAATGAGTCTCTCTTTTGCTTTTTACACACCTACGATAAAATTATTCTCCCAAGCAATAAAACGATATGCAAACATGCTGTTTGAGAATCAAGGAAAAGCGTGTCAAATCGACACAAGACAAATAAATGGTGGGTTAAAAATAAATGGCCGGTAAGATCGTCTGCACAGGTTGAATCAGACATCTTGGTAGGCTTCCAGGAAGGTAGTGTAGGGAAAACGTCCAATCAACTAACGAGTGAAGCATGGTGAATGCATCGCCGTTGGTTTTGGCGCGCGCTGGACCCTTGTCGAGCGTTTCTTACGTTTCGGAAGGGTCGTTTAAGGTGGAAGTAAACGCTCGGCATCACGGCGGCCGCAAAAAGGAGCTGAGTCAACGAGTAGTACGCCTTTTACCGGGTTCGCGGATCGCGGATCGCGAGCCGAACCGAGCTGAGCCACGGCTGCAAAAAGCAGCGTCGCGCGACGAGGAAAGCCGCAACAAGGAGCGGCAATGGTATTATCGCGGTCGTGTAAATCAGCAATTTATAAGTGGGATCGTACCAGTGCTTGTAAAAAAAGTCCGCTCGGCTCCGCTCTGCTCCGCGCGACCCAACACACTCGCTCGAACCAGCCAGAGGTTCAACGTACAATAAATCGAGTCAACGCAAACAGAAACCAGTAAGGAAAATAACTGGACACGCCGACCATCTTCGTTGTTCTTTGTTGTATTCTGTAAGAATTGTTGATGACACAGTACAGTATTCCAAGGGCTGCATCTCATAATAGTGGAGAATTTTCTTAGTACTAAATCTACCAAGCACAAAGCATATAAAAGTGAAACGCGTTATATTGAATTTACTTAAAGTTTGTACAGTTTTTGGTTATAATATGTGCTTAAATAAAGAATTCAATATTCTTAAAAAATATTCTTATAAATCAGAGTCTGCAAAATTACTGTTTCGAAATCTGTCGTATCGCGGTAAATAATCCATAACTTCGTTATTTTTGCGGATCCCACTGCCAAATTTAGAGAGCACATTCTCAAAACTTACTCTCTTGTTTTTTCCAGAAAAAATGAATCTATTAATCCCGTTATACGAGAATCCCCCTTCAACAGTGACTTTACAAATTCCTAAGCTTGACTGCTTTACATTACTTTATAAAAACGACAAGGATACATTTACATATATTTTTATCTGCTTTGGTCAGCCTCTATATTCTTATATCCCAAGAAATAAATTCGAATGATCGTAAAGTTAAACATTTGGTACCCGTCAATTGTCCAATGAACAGTGAAAGACACAGGGTTCCCGTTTCGGCGGCGTCGCACCTGGCCGCGCATAGGCGTGGGCGTGCGGAAGCTGGGTTGTATTTCACATCGGCGAAAGTCACGGATGTTTTACTGCGGCGGGTGTTGTCGAAGGGCTGATATTCTCTTGGTTGCGCCGGGATCCTCAATATTCCCGGTGCGGTTTTCGTGTTGTGTGCCAAGAGGAAAGAGCGAGCGAGGGCGCCGGGCGCGCGTTGTCCCATGATAAAAAAAACTTTCGGCCGGCTGCACACGTAGCCGTCGAATTTCGAGAACAGCAAACAATTTGATATACGCCTCGGGCAGCTGCCGGGGACATATCCGGCGCGAAAAGGTCGAAGGTCGCTCGATCGCCGCGAAAGTAGTTTAACGAGACTTTGACGTGGCTCCTCTCGTTCCTCGCCGAGTTACGATTCATAAAATCCCCAGAGGAGCTCCTTTCTCCTCGGCAACGGAGAACGAGCATCGCTACAGGTCAAGGAGATGCGCGATAAAGGGATGGTGGATTTACTTTCTTCTCTTTTTCTTTTTTCTTTTCGTTCTTTTCCGACGACTTTTCGCGGACCCGACTGGATGGACGATTCCTTTCCTCTTTTTTCTCGAACGCCAAGCGACAAACGCGACAATACGCCACTTTTAGGAGATGTTTTTACGAGATATTTTCTAAAGGAACTGAGGAGTGATAGCGAGCTTTGGTGTATCGAAAGGGACACCGACCTTTCGGTGACGGGGCTGATAAAGCCGCCGCGCCGTTGCGAGATCGAAACTGGGGAGGTGATGTTGGGTTTCTCTGCTGAGAACTGACTCGACAGAGTCAACTCTTATTTTATGGAGAAATTTTAAGGCTTTCGGGACTGCGGAGAGTTTTCATTGATCCGTCACTGTCTTGGGGAAATCGAGAATGCAACGATATTGCGTTACTTTAGGTTGAATTTAGTATTTTACAATTTATTGAAGATTTTGATAGGCTTTGTTGAAACTTCAGCTTGTACCGTTCTCTTAAATCAATCGTAGATAAGACTTTTACGGTATTCAATGATATATTTCCGCTAAATTTCATGGTTTTTATTTTTCCTGTTGCAGATGAAGTAGACGTGATAGGTTACACGAGCAACCAGTCGGACACCGATGATCACAGCAGCGTGCAGAGCAGCAGCGACAGTGGCGTCGCAATGTCCACCTCCAGGCTGACCCTTTCCGAAATGATGGACAATCTTTAGGTGGGTTTATCATTAATTATTTCTTAATTATATAATACTTCTAAAACCCTGCCTGTAAACCTCACCTCAAACCAACTCCATTTCCGAAAACCTGATCTACCAATTTATTTTTTCAAATCATTTTCAAATCTGTTCAAATGAACAAGATGATTGTTTCAACTACTTTCAAAAATACATTATCATATTTTTTAGACGCTACAGTAATTTCTACATTTCGAGTTTCACTCGAACAAATTATTATACAAGATATTTAACCTTCTATAGCACTGAATTTTGGTGTACATATAAAAACTTGTATGTAACTCGAAAACAGCGAATTTTATCCGCTAAATACAAATGAACGATGAAGTCACAGTTTTAAAAAATGCATGCAATGTATAACTCTCTTGGCTACAAAAGAGATACCACAGAACCATATGGATTCAGCATAAACAAAAGGCACCACAGAGGATTAAACAAAATTTTTGTTACATTTTAACAAGTGTCTAGACATGAAATTCATTGAATTCTTTTCAAAGCATCCTACGCAAAACTTAAAACCGTTAAACATTTGCAATTCTTTTGAAAGCATTCTACGCGCAATTCAGGCCTAAAGTTCCTTCAAACAGTTACAAAATGGTACCAAAGAGCACTGCATGGTATAAATTACTATGCTCCCGTACATCATGTTCGAAGTAAATAGTTTTCAGTCTAACATCAGGCTCAGCGTTTCAACAGCGCTGTTGAAACCATTTCACCCTCATTCTACGAGCCGAGGGTTATTTTCAGAACTATTCATCTCGAAGAACCATTCAAACGCGTTCTACCCGCTTTTCAACTTCAGATACCAATACTTTGCACTTAGACTCTCCAAACTTCATGCAAAAACGAAACGCGAGTAGAATTATTAGAGCCTTTCACCGCGCGAAAGAAATTACGAGAGATGATTTTAAATATTCGTTAGAAATTTAATGATCGAGAAGCACCATTTTTAATTCAGCACTTCCGCGATCGCGGATTTTACTGGTTGCCGAATCGAGTGCGTGAAAATCATGGAAAAATTCTACAGTGTGACAAAGAATGCCCGTACAATCTTAACGAACGGTTGAATCTTTAATCGGAGTCCTAAATGAATTTTTTAGCACCATTCACCGTGTTGTTTTGTTTGATATTTTTTAAATGGTTTCATCGTGTTTGCTGAGTATAGCTGGGTCTACAAAGAAAAGCAGTTTCCGGAAAGTATTGGTTTGCATTCAGAGTCCCGGGAGAACTTTCACGATTTTTTCCCAGTTTCTTCGTAGCAATTTCATTTCGAATATCGTAATTAAACAACGTGATGTTGCCGATTATACTTTTAACTTTTTCTTTTCTTCTCGCTCTCTTGCTTTACATCAACGAGAGACACGAAAATCACGGTTTAAAGTTTAATACCGTCAAAAGCTAGAATTGAAAGAGCATCCTCAACCAACGCCTTCTGAATGGACGCCATTTTGCAAACCGACGTTGCAACCTCCGGAGTTTATAAATGCGGATGGTCCGCGTACAAAGACTATTTTTAAAGTCTCATAATGCCAGGCCTCAAGCGTTCGGATAATAGCTTTTCAAAATTATTGCACGGGGAAATTGCTGCGTTTAACGTGTTCGCCTTAATTAACGAAACATTTTTCGTGTCTTGTGCGAGGCGTGTTACGAGCGTCGTTTCTTTTTTTTTACCGTATTTAGCCAGCACGGAAACGTGAGTGACACTTAAAGCTGCCTGAACAAGCGAAAGAAAAAAGTAGCATTCATGCGAACTAAATACAACGTTTGGAATTTAAATATTGTCGGAAATTGTGCTCGTGCTGCTCTAAACTTTAGCTATCAAACATAAAAGGTACTCGTATATGTTCGCGTGGATAAAAAATATCGACGGTCGTTTTACCCGAAAAATGATTTGTTGTCGGTAGAATTTTAATTTACATCGAAACAATGGTTCTATAAATTTCTTTATCCCTCCGTGGGCACTCGGGGTGATTTATGTTTAATCGAAAATTTCACTTTTGATTCCTTTCAAAGGAACCCTGATTTTTCTAAATTTGACCCGTACAATTTCTATTTGTTATTGATAACGGTATTAAAGTACAAATTTGACTAAGTATCCCAGATTTTTTGAAAGCCGAAAACAGTATAAAATAGACCTGGACATAAACAACACAGTGTGCCTACAGAAGGTGCGAAAAATAATTGTGATCATGGCTGGTTAAAACATTATTAAATAAAAGAATTTGTAAGCTATTTACTTGCCAAGTACTGGTGCACGAAAATATAAATATAACTTTAAATGGGAATGAATATTTCATTGAATAACTATCAAACTTAATTATATTCTTTGTTTATTGAAAATAATTAGACTATACTCATTATTTATAATCCTTAATCCTGTACTCATTACCTACCTTATAACTATTCTATAAAAATTGCTTAATATTTCTATACTTTTATGGTTATTTAGTTATGGTTTTATGGTGTATATATATTGTTGCATATGAAATGGATCACTTTTTACTGACTTTTAATATCATTTCAATGTAAAAAAAAGGAAACACATGGATGAAATATATTAAAATAATTTATAAACCCTTCATAAAAAAGAAAACATGTTACTATGCATTATCAGAATTTACTTCTATTTTGTACGCAACAACTAAACAAAATACCCTAATAAGAGAGAAACAGAGAGATGAAATTGTCCTCGGTCAGCTTGAAATTTTCAGAAAATATCTTCCAGAGGTTATACAACCCCGTCTATAAGAATTATAGTAGTGTAATTTAAAGTGGTCTAAAAATGAAAAGGATCTGAATACGTCAATATATCATTTTCCGTTTATTAAGATTATTATTAGAAAAAGAGAAGCTTCTACATAGCTGGTCTTCCTTGAAATTCACGTAGACAATTTTTATTCTCCATAAAGATCCGCAGTCTAGTTACAAGCATATCATTTTATGCGAGGGTTGTCGCAATTTTTTCACTGCGTTACAAAAAGATTCAGTGTACTTTAGAAAATATAGAGATCCAAAAATCGGATTTCTAGAACAGTTAAACCTCTAAAGTAAAAAAAGGGACGATGCTATGTAAATCTCTCCGTTTTTCTCCTGTGATAAGAGAGGGTAAGGGGATGCGAAGGGATGGGCACGCTATAGTAAAAAGGAACAGATCCTCGACAAATAAATTCTCACGTCCGTACCTTTCGGCTATTTGCAGACAAAAAGATGGCGCGGTGGCGGCGGAAGAAAGTAGAGGGAGAGCACTTGGGGGCGCGGAAGAAGACGAAAAGGAAGAACAAGAAGAAGAAGACGCGGAGGTTAAAGAATAGGTTGGCGAGAGCATACGAGGAGGACCCTGGTGTAGCGGATGAAACGAGCGAGTACGAGGTACAAGAAAGAAGATGAAGAGGAAGAAGAAGGAAGCCGTGGAAGCATGTGAAGATCGACGGCGTGCGAACTATTGGCACGCACCCCCGTTCTCGAGCCTCGAAGAGAACCTTGAAGAGAACATCGGCGCATATACGGTCTCACACGGGTGGTCTCCGCGAGGAACACGTCGAAGAAGCGAGAAAACGACAAGGAAAATCTAAAACGAGGAAAAAACAAATAAGACCAGGGGCGAAAATCTTACCAACCGGAGTCGAAGAGAAACTACACCCCGAAGAGAACCTGGAAGAACAAGCCAGGGGGTCCTCGAGGAAGAATCGCGAGAAACTTCGAGACGAGCGGAATACGATGTAAATTGACGAGTATTGTACATATTTTTAAGGGAGACCAAATTTATGGAGAAAGCGATGGAGTAGAATATGTAAGAGGAAATTCCGGGCGTTTCTTCCTCGACGGACACCCCCGAGAGGATCAAGCTAGCAAGAGGTAGCTTGGTATCATCCGATAGTTAGCAATCGGCGATCGTCGCTGTCCGAACGGATCCGATCGTGGCAGATCGATCAGAGACGCGGCTCGTTGTCGATATACTGTAGATAGCTCTTGTCTCTGGCCGATGTCACCGATAAATTTTTTCGAGGATCTTTGGCTGTTGGTTGTGAGAGATCGCGTCTGAGCAAGGAAGTCTCCGTTGCTCTTTCGGCGATCATCGATTCGTCTGGATCGCGACGATCGCGCAATCGTTCTTCTTTCGCCGGCGTCGCGTCGAAGGATCACCGAGGTCGTAGATCTTTTTCGTACTCTTCGGGACACTTTCACCAATTTCCTTTGAGACATTCGACCAGACGCCGCGCGTTTTTCTCGTTTTGAGAAAACGGTAACACGAGAAAATCTATGAAGGGGAGAAACCGTGTTCATGTCGACGATATTCGTCGCTTCGGCTCCGCGATTTTTGCTCCCGAGCGATCGGCATCTCGATCGAGATCCGATCGACGGAGAGCGCGGCGTTATTGATTCTACTTCAGTCTCGTTTATTGCTCTCGGTTCGCGGACATGAGCAAAGGAAGAAAACGAAAAAAATAAGGAAATTCCGGGGGAAAATTCATAGACGAGATTAATTATAATCGAGCACGGTACACCGAGGGATGGAAAAACAAAGTCAGCTGATCCGGAACATGGAGAAATCAAAGCTAAAGGGTCGAAGGGGTTGTTGATTCGCCTGGCGAGATGAAGGGTCGATCGTGAACGAACTCGCAGGAATTTTTCCGCCAGCCCTTCGGTTTTTTAATTAGTCGAAGGAAAAAAATCACACTCACACACACACACACATCCATACACGAACAGAGAAAACGAATTTCACCCTTCGACGTACACGCGAGCGCATAATCTGGTGGGGGTGAATTCGAAAAAAATCATACACACTTAACGTAAAACCCCCCACACACGACACACACACACGCACACAGACGTATACAGTGTTCAGACACGAAGGTACACGGTTCTCGTCGCGGGATGGAATGTATAAAACCGCGGGAAGCATGAGGGATGATAAAGAGAGACACGAAGACAACACACGCGTATACGTTTTCACATGAGACACTGTTCATTAAGGGGGTGGCCTCCGGCGCGAATGCAAGTTTTATTAGTATATTATAAGCGGAAGAGAGGGGAGGGGGAGCCGGGGAGAAAAGAAGCATCGTTTCATTGTAATACACATTCAAAGAGTACAAATTCTGTAAGTCCCTCGTTCGGCGTTTTCGAGGCTGTACCACCTGTTGTCGCGCAGGATTTCTTTGCCGGCCGCTAACCAGACGAGCGATGTCGCCATCTGGAAGAACTACCACCATAGTGACCGGTGTATATGCGTATACAAATCGCGGGGAAGCGTTATCAATATTTTGGGAAGATGGGAAAGAGAAAGAAAGAGAGAGAGAGAGAGAGAGAGAGAGAGAGAGAGAGAGAGAGAGATGGATTCAAGAAGGTCGTACAAGGGTCCAAAGAGCTTCGGGAAATCGATGGAAAAGTGGCACGGTGGCCGGCGATTATGTTCTACCGATCGGTTAGGTAATCGCTGGTTTCCATTTTGCGGCTCGAGTGGCATCCTGCGAGGTATGCCTAATCGGTTAGGTCGTCGGCTACAGGTCAAAATTCTCCGATTCAGTGTTCGACGAGATTTCGATGAGATTTCGACGAGGTCGTGGGTGGATAGAGAGGGGGGGGGGAATGAAATCGACGCGTTTTGGTCTTTCAATTTAAAAGTATTATGGGGACTAATATCCTGTCTTTCGTTCTTTTGTAAAATTTCCTTTTTTTCGTTCTTGGGAACGACGAGGGTTGTAAGAAAACGTAATCGTGCGGAAACGGAAGGTTCTCGGATCGGGGAGATCGTCGGGGGTGGTTCGAGATGGCTAGGCTCTACGAAGACCAGATAGACTGATTACCAAACGTAACGAGTGATCTCTGAACAAAAAAAAATACACGGTTTAAAAAAAAACACACGGCGTTAGTTTGTAAGAAAACGATAAAAAAAATGTTTATCTTCGCGGGTTTTGGGACGGGGGTGAAGAGTTTGAGAGGGTTTTCTCGCGGGGGCGTCCTAGACGTGTGCCGTGTAACGAGCCGGCTTTTGATAAACACGATCGTGCTCGCGTCATCTACGGAGAGATGAGGTTTGGCGTGAATTCGAATTTAATGGAGTTTTGTGACGAGAGATACGCGATCCCGAGCGACAGCCAACCGAGAAGGAGGCAGTTGTTAGAGCAGTTCGAGAACAGAAAAGAGGATGCGAGAACAGAGAATGTAGCGAGAGAGAGAGAGAGAGAGAGAGAGAGAGAGAGAGAGAGAGAGAGAGAGAATGACGCAGCTCGAATCCCACCGAAAGAGCGACCAAGCCAAGTGAAATATTTTCAGCGAGGCATGCCGCGACTTTTTAATATTAAACGTAATGATACTCCCGCAAGTCGTTGTTGTATCAACAATCGACCATTTATCTATAGTTGAACGCAATCATATTGGTTGTTGCAGAAGATTTACCGCGGCCGACACATCAGATATAAAACGGGTGGGATTTGAGGCTGGCATGATCCTCAAAGTTTGAAACCGGAAGCTCGTGAACCGCCCTCTTCGAGAAAAATTTACGTTAATTGATTTTAATCTTTCGATCGTGCTTTGTATATAGGAAATTCGGTGCGTTTATAATTTTCGAGGGCGGTTTTTACGTTGTTTCGTCGTTTCGGAATTGTTGTTTTTGATAACGTGGCGGCGCGCGCGCCGAACTGAAATTACTATACCTCAGCGAGCCCCCATTGGCGGAAGCGGTTCATTCAACGAAAGACACGTCGGATTGATTAATCGTCGCGGTGCACATCCGTTCGTAATTATTCCCCGAGCATCGTGGACACGCGGTGGCTGTCGTTCGCGTTCGCTAGGGGGTTGAGATCAAAGGGAGGATTTCTACGGGGATGAGTGAGAGAGAGAGAGAGAGAAAGAGTGAGAGAGAGATTACGCCGTTGACTTTCGACACGGGAAGCGATCGGAGTCCTTCGAGTCGTGGGGATGTTCTTTTTTCGGTTTTCTTTTTTGGCAAGACGGTAGAGGATCGGAAAAAAATCAGAGACGGACAAAGGTGTACGTGTGAGATATAGCAAGAAATCGTATTAAACGAGGGAACCACCAAGAACCACCACAAAGCAAACCAAAAATTACAAAAAAAACACAAAAAAAAGAATAAAAAAAATGGTAACATTAATTACACAAGCGTCTACAAAAGTAAACGAGAGAGAGAGTGTGTGTGTGTGTGTGTGTGCGTACGCATAAGTGAGCGTGTGTAAGTGAGATTGAAAGAGAGAGAGAGAGAGAGAATGATAGCGAGAGAAAGAGAGAACGGGAGGGACCTGTTTTAGGAAGGGTCGATTATGGGAGGGATAAAAAAGAGCAAACATAATTAATATTTTACAGTGTAAGGAGTTTCAATTAAGTGATTTAACGATGAATGTCTCTTGAACGTGTAGATTGTTGATGAACGCACCTTCGTATGTTAAAGTAATTCCTTTTTTCTTTGTCCTTTTTGTCTCGTGAGTTTCGTTTTCGTTTCGTCGTTGCCATCCAAGTCGTTGTACGTGCCGTAATAATATCTCATAAACAATGGACTATTATCGTTTTCGGTCTGGGTTCGTAGTACCTTGTAGCGAGATAAAGATGTATGTATTCTATATATTAAACAGGGACACGCTCGCCCGATGTATTGCGCTCTGCTTTTCCCGCACATGTGGTGAACGAGGAACAGGCGAAAGTGAGAAGACGCGAAATCACGCGAATAAACACGAAAAACGAAAAAACGGTAACTAGAGACAGAGAACGGTTCCGAAGCAATTGTTGCAGAGAGAGTGCGCAACGAGACGTATCATGCGAACGTTGTATCAAATATTCGAACCCGATGTTCGACTTCTTTTCAAGGGAGTTCGACGTGTCGATTCGATGGCAAACGACCGAAAGGAAAATCGCCGGTATTAAAAACAACGGACAGAAAATCAATTTGGACTATTATCAAATTAATTGTTTCGAGGGCTCGGCAATCAAATATCTTTGATAACGATAACGAGGAAGAGGATGAAAGACACGCATTTGAAAATTACCGATTCACACTGATCAGCATATCCGGGTTCCGTTTCCAAATATATCGGGCCAGTCTGTTCCCATGAAAATGTGATATTAAAATTAACAAGAAAGGGAAAAATACGGGAAGTCGTGACGGAGGGTAGGAGAGAGATAGAGAGAGAGAAATGGAGGGGGCGAGAGGAAAAATCGAGGAGGAAATTTATCGACAGATTTTGGGGGTGAGGGATGGAGGGCGTAACGAAGAAGATCGATGCACCAACGCATAAAAGGATCAGACAAGTGCGAGAGAGAGAGAGAGAGAGAGAAAGAGAGCGAGCGGATGATGAGGAGAGATGATGATGAGCAAAGGGTTGAGTGTGCGTGGACAGGGGTTTAAGTGGGAACGACGGTTTGGGTACAGATCACAACAGCAGCAATATGAATTGATGCAGTACTGAGCTGACAAAACGAATGACAAAAATAAAAAAAAAACTTGTTACTCCAGCCGCTAGAAATAAATGTAAGATGTAATTGAAACAGTGGTATGCAAAGCTGCGTTCAGTCTGGGCTCGGGGGATGGTCGGGAAGGAGTTTGGAAAGCGTTGATCGTGTGCGGTCGGATCGTTAGGAGAAAAGAACGTGAGAGAAAAAGAAGAGAAACACGGGAGTGGTTGAGGGGAGGTGTGTGCATACGAGCGCGTATATGTGTGTGCATGTGTGTGTGTGTGTGTGTGTATGTGGATTTGCATGAAACGGGAGGCGAGTTTCCGAAATGAAAAGCGTCGGCCCGGTGTTTTGCACACCGGTCGATCCTCGCACAGGTGAAACTCTCTCTCGTCAACCGGGGGGGGGGGGGGGGGATAAACGAAAATGGCGTCCGACGACCATGATATAGAACTATCTAAATGATTGATTCCTCCTCCCGACGTCTGCTTGATCCGCCGTCGAGCCCAGGTGCGCGCACCACGCGGCCCTCAGTCTAACGTTTAAGGAATCTTTAAGTAATACTTGATCGAAATAAACTAAAATAAAAATAAAAAAAGAAATGCTAAGGAGAAATACAAATAATGAAATAATAATGAAAAAAATGGGTGTTATTTTTAGATGTCTATTAGATTATCAGAACCAGAAAACTAAAGGATAAAAAAATGCTTAAACATAAAAACGATGAAAAAAAAAATGAGAAAAAACCTACTATTAATAAACTACTACTACTACTATTACTACTACTACCGCTGCTACTACTTCTACTACTATTACTACCGTACTTGTAATAAGGATTTAAAGGACATAGGAACTTAGTTGAGAAAAAAACGCGATTTCACAAAGATGCAACATTTTGAGAAGAGCGTCCCTCTTTTTACGAATACCTGCGCAGGACGAGACCGATCGTCCAGGTTGGCATTGAAACTTCGCTCCCACCCCAGCCCCCCACCTCATCAGTGGAGAGAAAGAACACCGACCCCGTAACAAATAATGAGAAAACGAGCAAACATATAGTGTACAAAATGAGAGGGATGTGTAGATAACACCTTCTCTCACATGGGAACCACACAGAACGTATAAAATAGTTGCTCTTTCTTACACTTACATTTAGACTGGACGCGTCCCGCGAAGTCCTGTGCAGGTGCGGCTAATAATCGTGGGCGTGAAAGGGACGAGGACGACGAAGGGCGGCTGACAAACACGCAAACAAGCAAACAAACAAACGAAGCAAAACGGTCTCTTTTATTTCTCCCTCCCAAAGAAAGAAAAGGAAAGAAGAAGAAACAGTATGCCCGCGCGCGTTCACGTGCTTGTGTGTCGTCGTCGTCCCCTTCCGTCGCGCTCAGGGACACCTTTTTCCTCGAGACGTTTTGCCGCTTTCATTGTTTAGATGATTACTATTTAACGACAAGCAAGAATAAGATGAAAAAAAATCATAAACGATAAAAAACTAATCGATCGTAACAAAAGCGGGATCGACGGAGCCTGTTCGATGAACGACGTCGCCGTTGAGACGTTAATTATTACGATGGTGGGCTTTTCTTTTCACGGAATGCAAAAACAAGGTATATATGAAGCAAACAAACAAACAAACAAACAAACCTAACCAAGAACAAAAGACGAACAGAGAGAGAGAGAGAGAGAGAGAGAGAGAGCGAGAGAGGATGAGGGAGGGAGTGATAGGGTTTGAAGGGCGAGTGAGGAACGAGTTAAGGGTGGCTCGAGGATCGTATTCGTAGTGTTCGCTCGTTTCGTTCGCTTTCTTACCGCAAAAATATGGTCGGTTCCTCGGCGTGCAATTCGGAGGAACGAGACGGGCTTTTGCTGAGCCTTCTCTCGTGTTCGCGAACGGTAACGGTTCTCGCATCTCGCTAACCTAACTTGAAAGCGGACCAGGTGATTAGGTCAAATCAGCGGCGGTTTGAAGCTAGAAAGAAACGCGAAGCGGTTAAAGGAGGGTGTAATCGCAAGGAAAAACGAAGATAGGAGTAGTTAGCTCAAATCGGCGCTGATTTGGAGCTTGCTAGGAACAACGGGAAATGACAGAACAGTAGTATATTGCAATCTACAAAAGATAGGCTAGCTAAGATAAAAATGGGCAAAGGATAGTGTTAAATAAGAGTAGCGGGGTGTTAAAGTGTCTATTTAGCGCCTAGGATAATTCAGACCTTTCTGAAGACAACAGAAGGGGTCAGAAGAGGGTGCGATCGCAAGGAAAAATGAAGACAGGGGTTAGCTCGAATCGGCGCGAATTTTGAACTTGCTTGGAACAACGCGAAAGGACACATCAGTAGTATATTGTAATCCATGGAAGATAGGCTAGCTAGAAGAAAGATGAGCAAAGAATAGTGAGAAAAGAAAGGTAGCAGGGTGCTAGGGTGTCTATTAGGCGCCTTGGGCGATTCGGACCTTGCTGAAACCAACACAAAGCGATTAGAGGAAGATGCAATTGCAAGGGGAAACAAAGATAGGGGTTAGCTTGAATTTGCGCTAATTTGGGACTTGCTAGAAACAACACAAAATACCCGAACAATATATTGCAATCGATGGAATATAGGCTAGCTAGAACAAAGATGGGCAAAGGATAGTGCCGATAGAAAGGTAGTGGAGTGTCTAATCGGTACCTTGATTCGAAGCTAGCCGGTAGGAAGTGAAGGGATCAGAAGCCAGGCTAGCTAGAAAGCGAGAAGATGAATGGCAAGGTGAAGCTGCAGGGGAAGGTTACACGGTGACGACGTTGCAATCGCGCAATTGCCACGTGGCGATACTCCTTCAGATGAAAAGTGCGGTCCCTTTTCTCGGTCGTTGTTGAGCCACGTAAAGCTGTCACGAATATGGTACGTCACCAAGTACAGAGGGGTTGGTGGAAAAGAAGACGAAACGCGCGACCCGCGGGACGATCCTCGAGGGGGCGAATTAAGAATGTGACTCGGTTGCCGGGAGAAAAGCGTCGTGTAGGATGGAGGGGGTGAACAGAAGAGACACGCGAAGACGTTTTTCGGGAGGGCGAGAACGAAAGAGACCCGTGAGATCAACGGAAAAGTTTTTCGTTGCTTGGAGCAGCAGGTTTTCGCGCGCGAAAGAGAGGTAGAGAGAGGCGAGAGAGGGAAAGGGAGAATAGAAGACACCGGAAACGGAGGTGATTTTAAGAGGGAGGTGTGTTTGAGTCGCTGTTGAGCTCTCTTGTCGCGATGAGCATTTAATCAACGGTAGGGAATGCTTAGTGGACTTAATCTTAGGAGACGAGCCGACGGGAGCACGTTCCGGTGCGAACGGATGATACGGGGGAGGGTCGGAGAGAGAGGGTGAGAGGAAGAGAGAGAGGTCGTTCAAACTGACACCGACGTTGAGGGAAATTTTGGAGTGAAAGGGTGGGCAGGGTCTTGTGCTCGTCGATTTTTTCGGCGGTGTAGGCGCGCACGAGAGCTGTTCGAACGGATTTGAGAGGGTTGAACGATGGTCGATGGTCTTCGGGAGCAACGAAGACGCGCCAGGGGGTGGCTATTCGTGTTATTAATGTTTGAGGAGAGTAGTTGAGGTGGCGAGGAGGGGAGGTTTTTTGGGTGCGTGTTTTGCACGGTGTGTTCGCCTAAAAATCGCGCTTGAACAAGAGCAGTGCGCGTGAAAGGGGGTGAATTAAAAAGGCAGGAGCTAGAGGTGGACTGGTAAACAGCGGTGAGAGGTCAGGGTAGCGAAGGGATGAGTGGGTGAAAGACACTAGAGAGGGATAGGGAAAGGGAGGGAGAGTGTGTGTGTGTGTGTGTGTGAGTGAGAGAGAGAGAGAGAGAGAGAGAGAGAGAGAGAGAGAGAGAAAGAGTGAGAGTGAGAGAGTGAGGGTGGTATGTGATGAGTATAGCGAGTGTGGAAGGATGAAGTAGGTGGATGAGAGAGGAAAGGTGAAACGGAATGCGAAGCAGGCGAAGAAGGCACGTTCTGTCAATTTGTCAATATTGTCATGATTCGATGGTCGATTGGTATGCCTACGATTGAACCTCCATTACCAGGTGAATGTATGGAAGCAAAATATTCTTAATATTGATTCAGTACGATTCTTATAATTATTATCATTATTATTAATTAATTAATTAATTGATTATTCATTACGGATTATCATTAACAGTGCGAGAAGTAGGAATATACCAGACGAACACAACCGGAAATAAAAAGCCAGATGTTTAAAAGCAAAAGAAAAAGGCAAAAAAAAGAAGATAAGATAAAATAAACAAAGTAAATAAGAAAGGCAACCACTTCTATATTATTGTACATATTTACTTGTAACTGCTATTCGTATTGCAGAGGTTTTGTTCTCTCAACAAATGATTTCCTCGATTCTGCGGGAAGAAAAAAAATGAATAAAATAAAATTTGTGTATTATTGAACCGCGTTTACTCTCTTGTGCACAACCCGTCCGTCCGATTCTCCCCGTTTGAACGAAAGATACGCGGAGTTCGATTCCACGCGCTTCTACCTCACGAACTCCCTTTTTAATTTTCTTTTTATTTTACCAAGCCTCCGTGTTACAGGTGACGTCATTTCCGCGTCAAGGCGACAGAGATCGTTCCCGAAAGCTGAAGGGAATCCCTGGATCGTTACGTAACGTCGCAGCATAGATTCTATAGGTCGCAGAGATAAGTTATCTTTCACGTGCATGTAGATTTCATTTGACGCGCCCTCCTATCCCCGCAGCTGCGGAAAGATGAAACGCGATACGCGTGGTTCCGTCGCCATCTTGTGGATTTATGACCGTATCAGAGTATTGATTTCTTACCTGTGGCAAAACTTCCCGACACCAGACCCCCGCTTTTTCCTCACCCGAAACACAAAGACGCTAATTTGTTGCGACCCTGATCATGGATCCGCGCAGATTATATAATGCTCGCCGATGGATCCACCGCTTCGAGAAATAGGTCGGCTGCAGTCGAGAGATCATAAGGTAAAAGTATTCATTATATCGTTTCATGCTCAATTATTTAAATTAACAGGCTCTTTTATAATACAACAATAACGGTTTAATACACATTTTAAATAGTCAAAAGAATCCCTCTTGTAAACCTTTACCAGAGGGATTCTTCTGACTATTTCAAATGTAGATGCTTTTAAATAGTTGCTCATCAATTTTCCTTTCCATGTTTTTGGACCTAGTTCTTTGAAATCAATGTTGATCTTCTTATTGGGCGTAATTATGAACAACTATTCATTTATACTAACTATGGGAAAATTGAGATTTAGATGGAACATTTGGACCTAAGTCCAGCCATCGGAGAGTAAAATATTCTTAAACCTAATTCTTTGAGATCAACGTTGATCTTAGATCTTGGGCGTGATGTACACAACGAATAATTAGCACAGGCTTCGAGAAAATTAGAATGCAGATGGAACATTTGTTATTCTGAGTTAAAATGGACCAAATTTTAGCTATCAGAGGATTAAACATTTTTATAACAGAAAAATAAATGTCTTCTACCAATGTATAAAAATATATACGCCTATTAAAAAATCTATGGTCTTCGGTGTGCTAAACAATTGATAAAGCAGGACAATTTTTTTCAATGGTTACTTTTACTATTTATAAGATATCTCATGAATTATTACTAAAACATGTTATCTAATATTGCATAAAACCGAGCGAACAATTAAACCCAACGAAGATTCCATACTTGTTTCAGGCAGATATAAAAATTAAACGAGTGTCCACATACTTTCGAGTCCACGCCCTGGGGTATAAATCTCCGAAATGTATGTTAAAATATATCCCTAAAAAACGCGAGTTCATCAACCCTTCCGAACTCAATCTGCGGGAAACCCTTTTTACTTCTAGGGAAAACTTCAGGTTTTATTCTTGCACGGATGGAGCGTCAAATCTTTTATGATTACTTTGGGGAAGTCAACTGCCGGGCGCAGTTGAAACAGCATTTCAACTGCCGCCGAAAAACTGCGTTTACGATGCACGGCGAGAAGAGCGAGTGTGTGTGTGTGTGTGTGTGTGTGTGTGTGAGAGAGAGAGAGAGAGAGAGAGAGAGAGAGAGAGAGAGAGAGAGAAAGAGAGAGAGAGAGAGAGCGAGCGAGAAAAAGAGAGAAGATAAAGAGAAAGAGAGAAAGAGGGAGGGAGAAGAGAGGAAGCCATATGAAAGCTGAAACAGGAAACACAAGCGACTCGAACAAAAATGGAACTTCAATCGCAAGAAAGCATCCACAGTCGGCCATTGTGCCCGCAGCAAAAATGTTCTGCGTCTCTGGCTCGATTTCTCCGTAGAAAGCCAAAAGAATGTCAACGACACGGGGCGCAATAAAAATCTGGAAATCGAGTGCTCTCGGGAACGGAGCAGCGAGAGAGCGAGCGTGTCGAATCGACGAAGCGAGGGTGGCGAACAGGTTGGCAAACAGGGTAGCAAAGATGTGACGTCATTCTACTTGTTTCGAGGACAGGCTTGCGGAGACACAGTAGATTCAAAATGGCGTAACCACGGTGAAGCACGCGTTGCTGCGCACCCTGCTAATTACAAACGGTGTAGAATCGACTGCTCTCGCTCTCTCTCTCTCTCTCTCTCTCTCTCTCTCTTTCTCTCTCTCTCTCCCTCTCTCCCTCTCTCACTCTCACTCACTCTCTCCCTCTTTGAACTAGTTCAGCGAATTTCGTCAACCGGCCTATAACATTCCGTTGGGATTGATAAAACTTCAAGTATTTCAGGGACCCGGGAATTTACAGGGCTTACCAAATGTCGGTCAGGCGATGAAGTTTGCGGACACAGCACTATTCGCGAAGTTTTAATTACGTTAGATTTTTACCCGCCAACTTTCCCCACTTACCCCAGATTTTTCGAACTCATTTTCGAGGGTTGCGTACACTATCCATCGCAAGTTACTGACCACACGATTTCAACTACATAAAATTAGTTTTTCTGGCTTTCGATCCTCGACTCGCGATTTTTGTTACATTAAAATTGTCAGGTCGTTAACGCTTCTCTACCATGTTTTTAATAGTGCTTTAACATTCTATGATTCGTAGCTAATTCTTTAATGCAACGCTTTGCAGATGAATGCCACCTAATGATAGTAAAAACTTTTTCTCAAATGAGGGCTAAACACATGTTTATTAAATAAACAATTAAGGAAAATTTGCTTTATAGCAAAAATGAGAGCATTTGACGTATCGAAAAAATCATTTATTAATACAGAACATTTCATATTTTTTTGGAAAATCTGTACGAGAAATTTGTTTATTTACTAATGAATAAAATGTAACAGATTTTTAACAATGCTAAGGGAGGTATTAAAACAAACAGAACTAACAAGGTACTGAAAAGCTGTAACTACCCTGGATTGGAGCAAAATTTTACTAAAACCCATCGACTTTCTCAGTCTGTTCTGAATCCTCTTATCTCCGAAGTACTTAACTAAATTTTCGAACCACGCCAAATCTACAATAGTTCCATCTACTTGAATAGCTTGTTGAAATATTCCAACTATTCTAAACTTCGGCAATAATTAGGTTCAATTGTTAAAACATCCAAAATTTACGTCAAGTTATAGCTTTTTCAAACATTATAAAAACATTACATCAACATTACATCGAAAAATTACATATACTTTATAAAGTACTATCATTAAGACATGATTAAGGGTTGAGAACTGCTTACATTTACCTAATTGATAAAATCTGTGCCACGTGCAATATTATGCGATTATAATACTGCACTAAATTGTCGACATATTTCAGTATATAAATTTCACATAATTTCAATTTTTATGCGAGGTACTCAAGGTGATTCTTTTAAAAAAAATTATGAAAAGCACGAATGACAATTTTTTAAATGGCGCCGCACATTAATTCCACATTTCAGAGGTCACGGCAGTGTCAAGTTTCTGGAAAATTAAATTTTGAATGCGTAACACAGTTAGCTTCAACTTCTTCCGTATATTCGGACAATTATAATTAGAAGTACGTCGCTCTAGAAAGGAAAAGGCGTACAGCAAGCGACGAACTCTAAAACTCCTGCGACTGCATTGCTCGTAAAATTAAATGAAAAACAAACTCCAAGAACGGCCGCCTAATTGCGTTTTATTTTCGCAAGTTACATTGCTCGTTTGCGGCGTTCGAAAGTTTTTCAACTTAAAAACTCTAGCGACAGTGGGCTCTAAACTAGAGGCTTTCAATTAAGGAGTCGTGTACTTAAACTTTACTTAAATTTACAGAAATAATTACAAACATATGTGTACACATTTGTGCGTGGTCAAACTAGTTGAACATTTTTTCTGTGATCAAATATACATTTTTTTCCTCTATTGACTATATAGTTTCAAATTTAAACAATAGCTACTGCTGGTTGGTTGTTCAATTTTTTAATTTTTCAAGCTTTAGATGACAGTGAATATTTGAATATTAAATGGTTAATTATTTAAAAATATCTGGGGCGTTAAACGTATTTCAATATTTATGATTATATTACTGTACTTAAATATCGAGTAACAGTATTTAATAATACAAATTTATGAACTGCAGATATTAAACATTTCAATGAAATAGTGTCAATAACTTTAGTTATAGTGGTTTCCGTACCATGATCAAGTATAACTGAATAGTAGCTAATAATATTTTACTAATATCCTATTTCATTAGATTCTTTATAATAATTGTAACTTCTCTTTTTATTTGCTATTACCAAAAAATGTAATGGATAATGATGCAGTGATATTAGCAAATAAATCCGTCTTACAAGTTTCCCATCTGTTACTAACAATTTTCATTTAATCCTACTGCCATGACAACTTTATTTGTCGTATAAAATTCCATGAAGTTTATTAATTATTTTGCAATAAATTTCGGTAGAAAGTTGGTAGAAATAAGTGTATAATATCAATAAAGTAAGAATTATTAAAAAGTCATTTCAAACGCTACAATTGGGAATCCAACGCGCATCAAATGAACAATTGACAATCGTCAATAAACACTGAAATTGACTCAAGCAGTGCTGCATAAGATAATCATTAAAAATAAACAATGCATAAGGTTGGACGAATTTGTAGTGTCATCGATGATTATGATGTTGAGTAAGGTCTCTCAACTGACTAACGTGGTATCGCCGTTTCAAGTATGGCTGAAACGTCAGCCAGTGTACAGTTTGTCTCGTGTGGTTGACCGTTTCGGTGGCTCGTGTAAAGATTTGTCTGGTGTTATTACGCATCAACGCGAATGTTCGGTAATCCAGCTGCACAACGTTTCAAGAAGGGAGAGTAGTCAGTGGAAGGAAAATTGTGACAGCACATGCAGCGTAGCAGCAGAGGAAATGGCACCAACGCGTGTTATTCTTATTTCGTGTGGCAGTTATAACCCTCCAACCAATATGCACTTGAGAATGTTTGGTACATATATATTATTGTAATCGATATCCAATCTTTATGTAAACAGCGAGGCTTCTCATTTATACACGACCAAGACTTCGAATATCATTGTAGTCATCGTTGTTAATCGTTTAAGCGAGATGTCACATAGATAACACCGTGTAAACAATGGCGATTGACGTAATCATCTATGTTGAACTATTCGAAATTTAATAAACGTCATGAATCTTTGTTTTTCGAAAATGCTATGTTTTCTTCTACGTTTCTTAAGTTACGATTGCAGATTTGATATGAATTAGAATTGTCCTCCAGATGCAGAAAGAAAGTTAGGTTAAGTCTTTATGAAATGTTTTCAGAAATTGCCAGAGATCATCTACATCGAATGGGGACACATATTGTGGTTGGCGGTGTTATATCTCCTGTACACGATGCATATGCTAAGAAAGAACTGGCTAGCGCAACTCACAGATGCGCTATGCTGAAACTGGCCTTACAAAACAGCGACTGGATTCGATTGAGCAATTGGGAGACCAGGCAGAACGGATGGACAAAAACTAGGATCTGTTTACAGCATCACCAGAATTTGTTGAATTCCGTTTTATTTGATCCTAACAATTTGAATCATTTACCGACTGAAGATTTGGAGTGGATACCGGAAAATGTGAAGAACAGTCCTGATCGTACTCCTATTCAAATCAAATTGCTGTGTGGTGCTGATTTGTTGGAAAGCTTTGGTACTTATGATCTTTGGGCTGAAGAAGATGTAAGCTTTTATGTTTATGATATTGTTCCTGTTATAATAGATACTATTCTGTTCTAATTGTATTGTCTTCTTTCACAGATCGATGCAATTGTTGGTGAACATGGTCTTGTAGTTATTACCAGGGAGGGATCTAATCCTAACAAGTTTATATACGACTCAGACATCCTTTCTAGGCATATGGTAAATAATTATTAAATAATTGTCATTGTATAGATTCTACATGTTGTTGAATTGTGTTTGTACTTTCTGTGTAGCACAATATATACATAGTAACCGAATGGATTCCAAATGAAGTTAGCTCAACTAGGATACGAAGGGCACTAAAACGAGGCGAGAGTGTCAGGTATCTCCTACAAGATGCTGTGATCGATTATGTCTATAAGCATGGGATTTACGATGCGAAGACGTCGGCGTCCACAATGTGAGTCTGACATAATTTAACAAAAATGGTAGTTCAATTAACTAGTGACCATTTAATAGCATATCTTCCAGTAGATATACACAAGACTTTATTTTTACATATTTTGAATGAGAAGTGTATATATATTTTTATAGCACTCATATTCCACGTAGTTGGTGAGTTTAGAGTATGTAAAGCTGTTACACAAAGTGATATAAATTGTATATTTTGTGATCAAAGGTTAACTCTTTTAGCACTCAATAATATATCGATATATTGACGCGAAGTGTATATTCTAATCCATATATCTCCTTTCGAAAACTGTACAGACGTTGTATTTGTTCAATTTTGTGAATGAATGTTTTAAGAAATAGAATAAAATATTAAGAAAGTATATGATTCTTAATAGGCGTACATTCCAAACGGTATAAGTACATTTAATAGAAATTATACAAATTAAACAATTCATCTTGCCTACAGGCTACTACTTAAAACAATATTTTTTAAAATGTTTCCGAAAGTGATAGAGTTACGGCCAAAGTTGTTGAATGTTTAATAACTGTGGTTTTTGTAATACATACGAATTTATTGAATTTTAAAAGAGTTAAAGTATCCTATGTTATACAATGATAGATAATAGTCTAGTCTAAGAGTCTTCCATGTTATGTATATCGAGTCTCAAGAATCAATTTTTCACTGTTGTAATTACGAATAAATTTTAGCAATCACGTTATTTTATATTCTTTACACTGCATTATGCTTCTGTACTAATTTCGAGAGGGTATCTTCACTTGACACAATCTGCCTGGGAATGTAATAAAAAATTCTGTTCTGATTTTCTTAAAAATGAAAGCTACTCAGGGTTACAAATTGAAAATTCAAAAATGATGATACCCCCTCAATTTGTTATCGCAAATAAGATACCGATTCATGGATGAAGGTATAAAATTCTCCCCTCTAAATTCAAAGCAAAAATACGGAACAGTTTTGAAAGGACACCATTTACCCTTAAGGCAGCCACCAAAATGTATAAACGAATTGTGACTATTAGGTATATGCAAAAATTGTAGCATTTTTTCCAATTATCTTTTATTTATACACAACATACGAAGTATGTTATCAGTCGATAATGGAGTTGAATATATAAACATATAGATAGCAAACAATTACACAAAAAAGCAGAAGATTGTAACCATTATCAGTCGTTATGCATGAACGATTGGAAAAGATTAAACCTTTTGCATACACCAAATATAACATTTAACCCTTTGAGGACGAATGTTGACACATTGGCGACATCACGACTATGCATCTAATTCCTATAGTTGCTAATGAATAATTTGACAAAATTATTGTTCAAGACTGTGTTTGATAATGTATTTCTCTGAGAAAAATATTCCAATCTCAAAAAAAATCCTCGTCCATAAAGGGTTAAAATGTTGAACTGGTCTGCCCACAAGGGTTGTTTTGTCCACCTGATCAGGGCCCCTGGCCAAGACGAATAGAATTGGGTACCGAATCCTTTGTGCCTGAATCGGGTATACAGTGCACCGAAAGTTTAACCAGTGCCGAATAAAACATAGTGTCTTGTTTTTCACGCTGCCACTCTTGGACACTGAAGTAAGTTGGAACTGACCTCGCCGAACGCGAACAATTACTTGACCATTGACTCCAAGTACCAAAGCACCTTTCTCACGCCGTCGCCTAGCGACGTAACCATGGAATCCCCGAGTCCGATCGAAATAATATCCATCGACGTGCCGGACGCGGTGCTGCGTAAGAACCTGCAGAACGCGGGCGGCGTTCAGACGGGTTCGACGCGGCTCGCGGGTCTCGACGAGGCTCGCGAAAAGTTCATAAACGCCTTAGTCACGGAGAATGGTAACGGCAAGCACTTAACCACCGCGAAGGCCGCGTACCCAGGTCTCGCAAAACAGATCATCGCCACCGAAACCGGCGAGTCGCAGATCCTCGACGAGGTAGGTTTCGTTGACGATGATAGGAGAGGCAGGAAAAAGGTCGTTAGAGTCCAGCCACGGTCCAGTCAGGTAGAACAGGCGTCCCCGAGCGTCGCCACCTCGTCGAAAGGCGAGGACATCGCGAAACCCATCCCCAAAACCGAGTTAGTTGAGCCCAGAGACAGTCTAGACGATTGTAAACCTCGAATAGAGCCCGAGGACGACACGGAAGGCCTCACCGTTGGCAAAGACCCGGGTCGGAAGTCTTCGGTGTCGTCCACGGGTCTGCCAGTGTCGGTAGATGACAGCGGCCGTCACGAGTGCGCGTTGTCCGACTTCAGCGTAGACAAAGAGGATTACAGACTCACGCGGTACGGCTTGGACGCCTCGCTGGACGACGAGGTCCACGATCAGAATAAGGACGATGCTCCGGAGAACGAGCAGACCGGTCACCAGGAAAGTATCGAATTCAAGGAGAGCTTTCCGAACGAAACCGTGAGATGTCCCAATACCCAGGTCTTAGTCCTAGTTAGCGCCATGATCCACAATCCCTTCGAGAAGGAGAGCGCCACTCTGATCCTGGATGAGAACGCGGTGCACGGTAAAGGAGAGATCACGATATACAAGGGTGAGTCTGACGGGAGTATAGACAAGGTATTGCTGGTGCAGTCGCCTGTACCGTCGTCGGTCAGCGACGAGAGCACCGTTAAGATCCAGGAGATCGTGGACGATTCTCCGGAGGTCCTGGAACCATCGCCGGACGATCAGCCGGGCACTGGCGAAACGTCCAAGCTGGACGTGAACCCTGAGATCGATGGTAAGTATCTGAAGTCTGTGGTGAACTCCCGGAAGAGTCCCAGGAAGACCAAGAACGGTCAGATGCGAGTCTGCAACGACGAGACAGAGAAACAAGTCAAAGATGAACACGATGCAGAGAAGAGGAGCACCGATTCGTACACACAGTCCGAGGAAACATACTATAAAACGGTCTCGGAGACCTCCTCGAAGGTTTCGTCGAGGACAAAGAGTCCCAGGAAGGATGGGAAATCCTCTCGATCCCAAAAATCGAGTAGCGCTTCCAGGACCTACGAGTCTAGCGACGATAGATCCAAAAAGGATTCGTCGATGACACAGTATTACACGCCTTTGAAAGGTAGCCTGGACTCTGTGATCGCCAGCAGCGATTCGAGAACGACGTCCAGGCGGCGATCGAAGCCCAATGAAGTGTTCTCGAAGAAGTCGAAGAGCTACGAGTCGATCAAGAAGGTCCAGGAGCCGTGCTACGAGGATCCGTCGAAAGCGGACAGCACGTCTCAGCTGATCACGGCCAACGAACTGGACATGCAGACCGACGAGTTTTGCTCGGTCTGCTGCTACGTCAACGAGATGTCCTTGAGAACCGAAGAGGGGATCGCTAGTGCGAGTCAGGACAATTTCTACACCCTGCGATCCACTTGCAGTTCAATCGCGGACGAGGATTCGACGGAGTGCGACATCTGCAGCTCCTGGAACCTGCAAGAGTCCACCGATGCTCTGGACAGAAGGCTGCCAGCTTGCGAGTGCGACCAGCTCTGCGAGGTCTGCGAGATCTGCGGCGAGGTTTGCACCCCGTACAACCCTGACCAAGAGATCTTCCCCTCGAGGGATCCCAGAGAACAGAGTCGGATACTGGAATCTTCCTCAAAAAGTCTTCCCAAGAGCTCCAGAATTGCTGACAGCACTTTGACCGACACAACTCTGGACGAGGAAAATTTCGAGATAGAGAACTGTGGTTTACCAAGTGGTCCTCAATCGGAGAAACTGGTCCGGGCTGATAAGGAGAAGCACTTGTCTTCCTTCACTTTGTCCGAAGCTGGTGTGATTAAGAAGAAGACGAAAGAGAGGTACTTCCCCAAGGACGAGATAGAGATCCTAACTAGTGGTACCAGAAGGATCGGCCGCAAGTCTTCCTTGTTGAAGAAGAAGCCGGAGGATTCAGCTAACGTTGCTCAGGATAAGAGACGTTACTCGTCGGTGGACAATCTTCAGCTGGCCAAAGTGTCGTTGAAAAACAACGACAAGGTGCTCAGGACTAAAAACAGCAAGCTGATCGGCTCCGCGGACAATATACGGGTCCCGAAGAGCTCTAGGAGATGCAAATCCTTGCAGAGGTCCGCGGACAACGTCAGATACGTGGACTCGTCCACCGACAATCTGGATTCCCTGATGGAAGGTCTGGATAGAGAGGAAGAGATTCAAGAGTCTGTTGATTGGACGGAGAAACCGAAGATTAGGGATAACGAAACGGTGAAGATGATCCTGACAAAGCACGGTATTAAGATAATCAGCGAGAAGGAGACCGCTCTGTAATTATCTGATGGAGGAGCCAACGAATCCGTTGGGTGTCGTCTTCTTCTTGTCACAGGAAACCACTCATGCTAGTTCAAACAGAGATAAATATATGTGACACAAATTGGCTGGAACTCTCGTTTAGGTCACTCGCAAACTTTAGCCTCTTGTGGTGACCGGTACCTATCGCCTTCAAGAGATACAAGATTTTTCACGTATAATTAGAATAGCTAACGAATACGTATGTATTTATCGATACGTTCGGCTCAGAGGAACTGGCTCTTGACGAGCGACGGAGATGCCAAGATGTTACCATTAATCCTGCTCATAGATTATATTCGATCATGCCTCGAGAGGTCGCGGCTGCCGATCTGATAGTGTCTTTCCGTAGAAGAATTTTTACAATCTTCGAATCTATTCTAAAAGCTTGTGCCAATTTCTCTTTGTTACATTAGATCAGGCATGTCCAGAAGTAGCTCACTTGGTGGCAAATTCGAGGGAGACACCTACTTCTCCCGCCCGCGCGTCTCGCTCCCCGTGACGGCCGTAGTCCTCCGAGCTCCTCAGACCCGTGCCTACCGGTTGCAATATGTACCGCGTGTGGCGCGTTGGGGCGACTCTCGGATCCACGGTAGGCACGGGTCTGAGGAGCTCGGAGGCAGTGATGGTATATGGCCTCGGTTTTTTCGCGCATGCGCGACTAAATGCAGGAACGTACCGTACGTCTTATGTTTGTGAGGAGAGTAGGGGAGAAGAAGACGAGACGACCGTACTTCGAAATTTTCGTAAGTTAATGTTAATATATTCGATTTCATAATGGCAACTAGTATTGAGAAGGAGCTACTTGTCAATTCATATTTGAAAATCGAAAAAAAATTTGCGAAACTTTGCGGGGTGACCAAGGTACCCCATTTTAGCCCAACTTTGTACTTTACTGACGCTAAAATCGTCGCGCATGCGCGAGAAAACTGAGACCATATACCATCACTGCTCGGAGGATTAGGGCCGCCACGGGGAGCGAGACGCGAGGGCGGGAGAAGTAGGTGTCTCTCTCGAATTAGCCTCCAAGTGAGCTACTTCTGGACATGTCTGTATTAGATGAATACAAATACCAAGCCATAAAAGTGATTAAAAGATAAAACGTCGTACAAATGGTCCAACTTCCAATATATCTTATTCTGCATCGCTAGACTGCGTACCTTTCTGCAAAATAAAAATTTTCTGCATCAATTTACATGAAACTGAGGTTGAGCAAAAATATATTTGTTCACTTAACAATTTTAATAAAATAAAATCCGCAGTCCAGTTAGCACATACACATTATTTAAACATTGATTTTTGTGCCGATTAAGAGTTTAGCGCTGTCTAGTGTATAAAAATGCAAGAGGATTGAAAACAGCCGATCTAACATATTAGTTTTTGTTTCTTCGATTAAATAGCTTCAATTTTACCCAACTTTTGTGGTTGCTGCATTGATAGTCGTGTTAATAATGACTTTCTGAAACAAGGCTTCACGAAACCGGTTTTAACGAACAGGTTCCAGGAACGAGTACAATAAAATTGTATGAAATTTTGAAAACTTGGACAAAGAAACCGGAAACACAGGATATGATCCCGGAATGCCACCTCTCGAGGACTGAGACCGTGTTTTGCGCGACGAGAAGAGAAACGGGAATCTCGGAGCGTAATTATTATGCCGCACGTTGATCGTCGTAAATAGGAAGAGTTCTAATTATAATATGCATACAGGAACACAGGCCTTTGTAAAACTCCTTTTAGAGAGCGCAGGAAAAGATCGAATATTATTATTATTATATATATATATATAATAACTGCGTTGACGAGTAACGAATTAATGTAAGAGCCGCCACTGTTCAACCGTAATTAACCGATTCAAATCGTTTGACACGTGCGTTGGAAAGAAGACTTTTGAGGATGCTTAAATTGGCTTTCAACGGGACACATAGAGAACATATGTGTTCGATTTGAGTTCTTTGCAACGCACGGACAAGCACAGGGGGCGGTGCATTATCGAGACAATCCTAATAACGTGTCAATACTACGGAAGATCGTTTCAATTAAATATATTCTACTATGTAAGTGATACACGACGGGCTGCGGTACATCGATCACGGAAAAAAAGCGTCGGTTAATTTCGTCGTCGCGTACGATCTGCCAAACTGACTTTCATTCGGAATACGTGCCAATTGTTTTTATACTTTTCCAGATCGGGTTTTGTACTCCGTCGAGCGCCATATCAGTATAGGTTTTAAATCGCTGACACTTCCGGCTGTCAAAAGGACCGGAGCCTTTAATTTCACAAAGTCGAAGTGTCCCGGGTTATAGACTTTCTTAGAAAACTGGCGGGGAGAGAACGCGGATACAAATTCGTCGATTCGATCCGCTATACTTGCTCAGCAATTTTGGGAAGACAGTTGCGCGAGCGTTTGTACACGAGAAAGTCGAATTTCGACGGTTCAAAGTGAACATTTTAGCGTGAGAAGCGTAGAATCGGGTCAGTGGGCGTGGCCAGAGCACTAGTAGGCGTGGCGAAGCTACGTGGGCGTGGTCGAACGCTACAGTGTGGACGAAATCTTGTTTTCTCTATGAAATACAAGGAGGAATTTAATGTTCGCACAACGTGCACATATCATTGAAGTACAAGCGGCACATTTTCATTCCATTGATACAATTGGTACTTCATATTTTTCTCTACACAGTGTTGCTCAAAACGGATCTTAACTTTCATTCATAGTCTGTCGCGTGTTTTGTACATTCGGTGGCTGAGATTGTGTGGATCGAAAAATTGAGATTATTTATTAAGACCAGTTGCAACAGAGAAAAGTAAGTGTGCGTTCTCGAGGACGAGTATGTTTGTTACAAACGCTCTAGCATCTGTCCCCGTCGAAAGGAGCGAATCGCTCGAAACGATCGCCGCCTCTTCCCGTAAGTATGGCAGTTTGATAAAGTCTCTCTTTCC
>CAJYYI030000398.1:0-39921 GCA_913789915.3 Sphecodes monilicornis
GAATATACTAGAATATACAATAATATACTAGAATATACCATAATATCCTGGAATATACTAGAATATACCAGAATATACTAGAATATATTAGAATATCCCATAATATCCTAGAATATACTAGAATATACTAGAATATACCAGATTATACTAGAATATACTAGAATATACTAGATATACTAGAATATACTAGAATATACTAGAATATTCTAGAATATATTAGAATATGCCATAATATCCTAGAATATACTAGAATATACTAGAATATACTAGAATATACCAGAATGCACTAGAATATACCAGAATGCACTAGAATATACTAGAATATACTAGAATATACCAGATTATACTAGAATATACTAGAATATACCATAATATACTACAATATACTGCAATATACTAGAATATATAAGAATATACTAGAATATACTAGAATATACTAGAATATGCCAGAATGTACTAGAATATACTAGAATATACCATAATATCCTAGAATATATTGGAATATACTAGAATATACCTGAATATACTAGAATATACATTAGTGTCCTAGAATATACTATAATATACCAGATTATACTAGAATATACTAGAATATACTAGAATATACTAGAATATACTAGAATATACTAGAAAGCACTAGAATATACTAGAATATACCATAATATCCTAGAATATATTGGAATATACTAGAATATACCTGAATATACTAGAATATACATTAATGTCCTAGAATATACTATAATATACCAGATTATACTAGAATATACTAGAATATACTAGAACATACTAGAATATACCATAATATACTAGAATATACTAGCATATACTAGAATATACTACAATATACGTGAATATACCAGAATATACTAGAATATACTAGAATATACTAGAATATACTAGAATATACCAGAATGTACTAGAATATACTAGAATATACTAGAATATACTAGAATATACCAGATTATACTAGAATATACTAGAATATTCTAGAATATATTAGAATATACCATAATATCCTAGAATATACTAGAATATACTAGAATATACTAGAATATACCAGAATGCACTAGAATATACCAGAATGCACTAGAATATACTAGAATATACCATAATATCCTAGAATATATTGGAATATACTAGAATATACCTGAATATACTAGAATATACATTAATGTCCTAGAATATACTAGAATATACTAGAATATACTAGGATATTCCAGAATATACTAGAATATACTTGAATATAGTAGAATATACCACACTATACTACAATATACCAGAATATACTAGAATATACTAGAATATACTAGAATAAACTAGAATATACTAGAATATACCATAATATACTACAATATACTGCAATATACTAGAATATACTAGAATATACTAGAATATACCATAATATCCTAGAATATACTGGAATATACTAGAATATACCTGAATATACTAGAATATACATTAATATCCTAGAATATACTAGAATATACTAGAATATACTAGGATATTCCAGAATATAATAGAATATACTAGAATATAGTAGAATATACCATACTATACTAGAATATCCCATAATATCGTAGAATATACTAGAATATACTAGAATATACCAGATTATACTAGAATATACTAGAATATACTAGAATATACCATAATATCCTGGAATATACTAGAATATACCAGAATATACTAGAATATACTAGAATGCACTAGAATATACTAGAATATACTAGAATATACCAGATTATACTAGAATATACTAGAATATACTAGAATATACTAGAATATGCCAGAATGTACTAGAATATACTAGAATATACTAGAATATACTAGAATATATTAGAATATACCATAATATCCTAGAATATACTGGAATATACTAGAATATACTAGAATATACCAGAATGCACTAGAATATACTGGAATATACTAGAATATACCAGAATGCACTAGAATATACTAGAATATAGTAGAATATACCATACTATACTAGAATATACCATAATATACTAGAATATACTAGAATATACTAGAATATACTAGAATATACAATAATATACTAGAATATACCATAATATCCTGGAATATACTAGAATATACCAGAATATACTAGAATATATTAGAATATCCCATAATATCCTAGAATATACTAGAATATACTAGAATATACCAGATTATACTAGAATATACTAGAATATACTAGAATATACTAGAATATACTAGAATATACTAGAATATTCTAGAATATACTAGAATATACCATAATATCCTAGAATATACTAGAATATACTAGAATATACTAGAATATACCAGATTATACTAGAATATACTAGAATATACCATAATATACTACAATATACTGCAATATACTAGAATATATAAGAATATACTAGAATATACTAGAATATACTAGAATATGCCAGAATGTACTAGAATATACTAGAATATACCATAATATCCTAGAATATATTGGAATATACTAGAATATACCTGAATATACTAGAATATACATTAGTGTCCTAGAATATACTATAATATACCAGATTATACTAGAATATACTAGAATATACTAGAATATACTAGAATATACTAGAATATACTAGAATGCACTAGAATATACTAGAATATACCATAATATCCTAGAATATATTGGAATATACTAGAATATACCTGAATATACTAGAATATACATTAATGTCCTAGAATATACTAGAATATACTAGAATATACTAGGATATTCCAGAATATACTAGAATATACTAGAATATAGTAGAATATACCACACTATACTACAATATACCAGAATATACTAGAACATACTAGAATATACTAGAATAAACTAGAATATACTAGAATATACCATAATATACTACAATATACTGCAATATACTAGAATATACTAGAATATACTAGAATATACCATAATATCCTAGAATATACTGGAATATACTAGAATATACCTGAATATACTAGAATATACATTAATATCCTAGAATATACTAGAATATACTAGAATATACTAGGATATTCCAGAATATACTAGAATATACTAGAATATAGTAGAATATACCATACTATACTAGAATATCCCATAATATCCTAGAATATACTAGAATATACTAGAATATACCAGATTATACTAGAATATACTAGAATATACTAGAATATACCATAATATCCTGGAATATACTAGAATATACTAGAATATACTAGGATATTCCAGAATATACTAGAATATACTAGAATATACTAGGATATTCCAGAATATACTAGAATATACTAGAATATAGTAGAATATACCATAATATACTAGAATATACTAGAATATACTAGAATATAGTAGAATATACCATAATATACTAGAATATACTAGATGTTCGTTTGTATCGCGCTGTGATGCCGTTCAAGATTCGACGTCGCCGAAGGTCGTAAATCCTCGGCTCAGGTTTTCCTGACAACGCGTATTGAAACGAATTCCCTACGACCTGGTCTAGTTATAGGGATAGTAAGGTAGTAACCACTGATTTTGTAACACGAGTAAACTTTAATATATTTTAACAATAATTAATCAAAATAGATGGGGTTAAAATGAAACGATGAGACTGTGTGAAAAGAGGCTGTTGTTTGCGAAAAAATGAGACTGAGAGCTGTGTGTCGTGTGTTTTTAAAGTGTCGGCGTGGGCGTGTGCTTATGTTGAAAGTGTACTGATTGGTGGGTGATATTTTCAATGAAGATGGTAATGGGAAATGAAGTAGTTTTCTAATTGGTTATGTGAAATCTATGGAAATGGTGAAAGTGGCCGCCCTCGAAGACCGCCCTCGTTGATCGGTCACAAGTAGGGGTAGCATGTTCGGGTGCGCTACGGTTAGCCTTCGCGTCGCCTTGCGTTCGCGGGTCTCGAGTCTCGAGGGCTTGACCGTAACAGGTAATAAACCTGAGAAGCCCCTTGACTTTTAACAATGGCAAGCGGAAACTAAAGAATTCGGTATTGGAAGTTAATCTGCTGGGCAGATGCGACAATATTCATAAACTTAAGGTCTTAATGGCAATATGGCTTCTTGGATTTATTAGCTGTTATAACGTTTTACGGTAACTGTTTTACTGCGAGGAGTTTTTGCTGAATGAACTGGCTATCGTACGTGACGGATGAAAAGAGAGTGAGGCTTAACTGTCTAAACAATTCAGTCGGTTCTTGTCGGCTGAACATCCTCCCCCCGTTGAGAGGGTACCGATCAATGATGGAATGGGGTGAATTACATATTCAATGTTTGTGCATGTTTTGTGAGTATCGAATTATAAACCGTTGTTAAGTGTGATAATGAGGTTGAAACTGATGTAATGATGATGATGTGTGCTTAAGTCTACGATATTGTATAATATAAATGTATAAATGATCTTTGCGAAATGTGTGTTTCTTATGCTATTTGTTTTTCGGTCGGGTCATCTTTCTCAATCTCATCGAGAAGACGAATTCCGTTGAGATTAGGCCCTTCCTTCATCTTGACCTTCTCGGACTCGTTGTCATCTGATTGGTTTGGTAGTGGTACTAATCGTTTGATGCTGCGATCTAGTACGTTAGTGGCTGTTTTTACTGTGGCTGCTCGAACGATGCCGTCTGATCCTGGATGTATCTTAACAACCCTCCCAATTGGCCACTGTAAAGAAGGTGTATTATCTTCCCGGAGAAGGACAATGGTACCCTCCTGGATTGAGTGACTGCCTGTGGCCCATTTGTTACGGCAGGTTAGCTCGTTCAAATACTCTCGTCGCCACCTGTTCCAAAAATGCTGTTTGACCTTTTGTATCTGCTGCCAGCTGGATAACCTATTTGATGGCGTGTCCCTGAAATCTCGCTCGCGGAGGCTTGTTAATGAATCGCCTATGAGGAAGTGACCGGGTGTCAGGACGAGCAGATCATTGGCGTCAGAGGATATAGGAGTGAGTGGACGGGAGTTTAGGATTGCTTCTATTTCTATGATCAGTGTGTTAAAATTCTCGAATGTAAATAGCTCATTGCCGGCGACGCGTTTCAGATGATATTTAAGAGATTTTACTGCAGCTTCCCAGAGTCCTCCAAAATGTGGTGCCTGTGGGGGAATGAAGCTCCATTCGATGGATTTTTCGGATAGAAAATTGTTTATTTTGTTCTGGTGGTCGTCTGATGCTAAAAGTTCCCGAAGTTCGCGTAATTCGTTATGGGCTCCCACGAAATTAGTACCGTTGTCTGAATATAAATTTGTACAGTAGCCTCGTCTGGCTATAAATCGTCGGAGAGCAGCGATAAATGCTTCGCTCGTGAGGTCACTCACCAGCTCCAAGTGGATCGCCTTTACTGCGAGGCAAACGAAAACCGCTACGTACACCTTTACCTTGATTCGGTTTCGATGTTTCTTCTCTTTAATGTAGAACGGTCCGCAGTAATCAACGCCTGTGTTGGAAAATGGTCGTGATTCTGTCACTCTAGGAGGGGGTAGATTCCCCATCACGTAGTTCGTTGGCGGTGGTTGGGCTCGACAGCAACTCACGCAATTCTTTATGGCCTTCCAGATTTGACTCCGTCCGTCAATGGGCCAATATCGGCGCCTTATGGCATACAGAGTAGTTTGCACTCCTGCATGTAGTTGTGCGCGATGCTCGCTTTCGATGATTAGCAAGGTGATTCGTGCCTTTGGAAGAATCAAGGGATGCCTCTGGTTAAAGGGCATTGGTGAATGTTTCAGTCTCCCACCGACTCGCAGCATCCCGGCCTGATCTAAGAAGGGGTTTAATCTCTGCAATTTCCCATTTATTGTCGGGTTCTGGCTTTTGGTGAGACATCGAATTTCCTCTGTGAAATATACCCTTTGTACAACTCGAATTATGGTGTCATGAGCGTTTTTTAGTTCCTGAGCTGTGAGGGAACCCTTCTCTTTGTTAGATTGTTTCCACCGAAGGCAGTAGGCAATAATGCGCTTCATCTTTGTCCATGACGAGTATCTTTCCAGAATTGATATATCCAATCGGGTGGTTGTCAAGCAGATAGATGTTTTTTGTTCCGGAACTATTGATAGTGCGGCACCTTCCCAGATCGGCCAACTGGATTGTTCCTCGCCGAGCCATTCTGGACCGTGGTGCCAGATTGACGATCGCAGAAATTCTTCCGGTGTTTGACCCCTTGAGATGAGATCAGCGGGATTGTCGATTGTGGGAACGTGACGCCAATTTTCAATGTTTGTTTTTGATTGTATTTCTGCGACTCTGTTAGCTACGAAGGTTTTTAAAGTATGTGGAGATGTTTGTAACCAGTGTAAAACTATTGTAGAATCAGTCCAGAAGGTGGTGCGTTCGATTGTTGACTGCAGAGCCTTTCGTACTGTTTGGTATAATGATGATAGTAGAAGGGCGCCGCAAAGTTCAAGGCGAGGAATTGACTGTGTTTTGAGAGGTGCCACCTTGGATTTTGCGACTAGAATATCGACGTGAACGTGGCCATAATCGTCGACGGAACGCGTATAAATACAAGCGCCATAAGCTCGTTCGCTGGCATCGCAAAATCCGTGCAATTCGATTTTACTTGCTCCGGTAGCGATTGTTTTCCGTTGAAATATTACGTTGTTCAGAAGTGGTAATTTTTCGTAATACCGTCTCCATTCGGTGTGGACATCCATTGGTAGTGATTCGTCCCAGTTAACCTTCATGGACCAGATTTTCTGGAGCAGAATTTTCGCTACGATTATTATTGGTCCAAGGAGACCTAAAGGATCGTAGATCTTTGCAATCTCCGAACTAATTGTCCTTTTAGTAATGGGTCCAATGGATATAGATGTTTGGACCGCATAAGAAATTGTGTCATCCATGGAATTCCACACGACTCCGAGCGTTTTGATGGTGGATGACTCTCCGAGATGGAGTTTTTTGTTGATATTTTCTTCCGCGAGCCCTTGTAACAAGGTTGGATGGTTAGATGCCCATTGTCGGATATTTAATCCTGCCAGTTTTAACAGCATTGTAAGGTGTTCTCGTAATGAAAGGGCTTCCTCAAGAGTTGAAGCTCCCGTGAGTGCGTCGTCGACATAAAAATCTTGTGTTAATATTTGAGCAGCTTTGGGAAACCGGTGTCCCTCGTCCTGGGCAAGTTGTGTGAGACAGCGAATTGCTAAATACGGTGCTGCGGAGAGTCCAAAAGTGACGGTATTCAATTCGAATGTTTTCACCGTTCCAGTTGTGTCGCGCCAAAGAATGCGTTGATATTTCCGATCTTCCGGGCGGACGAGAAACTGGCGATACATTTTTTCGATATCACCTGTCAATACGTATTGGTGATTGCGGAATCTAAGTAGGATGTATAAAAGATCGTCTTGGATTTTTGGCCCAGTATGTAATGTGTCGTTAAGGGAAATTCCTGAAGTTGTAGCCGCTGACCCATCGAATACTACTCGCAATTTAGTGGTTTGACTTGTTGTTTTCATTACCGCGTGATGTGGTAAATAATATCCGTTCGAAATTTGTGTATCAGGTATTTCGGTCATATGTCCTAGATTGATGTATTCTTGAAGAACTGAATGGTACTCTTGATTTAGGCTTGAATCGCGTTGTAGTTTGCGTTCCAGAGATGCGAGTCGTTTGAGAGCTATTGTTCTCGAGTTTCCTAGTTGTGAAATCTTGGTATTGAACGGTAATGCGACGACGTATCTACCGGTTCTGTTTCGAGAAATGTGGTTTTTAAAATGGTCTTCGCACACCCTTTCGGATTCAGTGAGATGCTGAATTTGAGGGCCTTCTTCGAGTTCCCAGAATCGAGTGATGTCGATTTGTAACGCGGAATGATACGCGTTGGGGCGAATGGGGTGAGGGGCCGGAGCACTCCCTCCGATTACCCATCCTAGCCGAGTTTTTTGCATGTACAAATCTGCACCCTTTGGAGGTGAAAGATTGATTTGTCCCACGCTTAAAATAGAGAGAGCTGCTCCCGCGCCCAAGAGTAGATCGACTGGAGCGGAGAGATGAAAACTTGGGTCAGCCAAAAGAAGATTTTTTGGCACGTTTATGCTGGACCGGTCAATCGTTTGATCGGGAATACACGATGAGATGCTCGGGATTGTAAGGAAAGTTAACGTCCGTTGATAGTCGCTGATTCTCGATTTAATGGTAGCCGTTACCGTATGTTTTGCGTACGTCGTCATAGTATTGAGAGCTCCGATGGGAAGAGAACATTTATTCTGTGGAATTCCGAGTGTTTTCGCGAGGGATTCAGTCATGAAATTAGTTGTCGCGCATGTGTCGATTAAAGTTCGGCATTTGATCGGTTGAGCTTGGTTATCTAAAATAAAAATCTGTGCTGTAACCAGAAGTTCGTTCGTGATCGTGTTGGCGATTAAAGTACTGTGTTTTCCCGTCGAAGTCTCAGAAGTCGTCAGTCATTGAGGTGATGAAGGCTGCGATTCGTCGAGTTTTCCCGAATTCGCGGATGACGGACATGAAATTGTTTCGTTCTCGCGGTTTCGAACGTTCCTTGGCTGGTGCAATAGCGTGTGGTGGCTGTTGTGGCAAATGCGACACAACATTCGTTTACACACCTCGTGAGTGTGTCCTGATCTTAAGCAATTGCTACATAAGGAGGTCTTGTCTACAGCTGCTAACCTGGATTGCAACGGCAGGGCATGGAATCTTTCGCATTCCCAGGCAAAATGTTGTCCCTCGTTGCATATTCGACATGTTGGTTTCGCAGATGTGTACGAGGATCTGTCGTATACACGCTTATTGTGCGGTTCGAATGATGATTGGAATTGGTTTGAAACAAACGCGTGACTTCGTGAAACGCGTGGATTACCGTTACGCGGACCTTCTGAATATCCGCTATTGATTCTTGCGGGTGGTATGGGTGTTTTCTGGACAGTCGCGCGAGAGCAATTTGCGCGTTTTTCCAGAAATGAAAGTAGATCCTGGTATGATGGCATTTTTTTGTCCTTTAATGTTAATTCCCATTGCCACAACGTATCGGAGCTTATTTTCGATAATATTATGGAAACTATGAGACTGTTCCAGGCTGTGATGTCTTCCTTCAGGTTTTTTAGTGCGCGCAGATGTTGGTTCATCGTATCGACAAGGTTACCTAATGCTTCCGGGGTGTCTTTAATTAATTTTGGATAATCTCGAATCGCGTCGCAATGGTTTAATATCACTCGACGAGGGCAATCAAACTTTTCTTTTAATAACTCTATTGCGTCGCTGTAATTTGAATCGGTGGTAGAAAGTGATGCTATGCAGGCAGCTGCTGTTCCCGTTAGGGTTGATCGGAGATATTGCAACTTTTGAACAGATGTTAAATCCTCGTTACGATCGATTGTGGAAGAAAAGATATCAAAGAATGACGACCAATCTTCAATAGTGCCGTCGAAAGATGGGAGCCGCATCTCTGGCAATTTTACAGTAGCTGTGGTTGAGAGTGATGGCGAAGTTAATTGTCTTTCGGATGTCAGAGACTCTTTTTGTTTTATGAATTCAGATGCTCGGCCTGTTGCGGAGCAATAATCATTTAGGATTTCGTAACGGCGCTCTTCTTCTGAATCATCTAACTCTTCGATTTTAAATTGTATGTCGTCGAATCGCTTCCACGTTTCTTGCAATGCGTCAAGGTGTGATCGTAAAATTCCTATTTCCGGTTTATCAGATTGTTGCTGAGTTTGTAAAACGTTTACGAAGGTGGTAATTTGTCCAATAATATTGCCGCGTTTTCGTCGCAATGAGCTGAGAGATAGTTCTGTTGATTTGTTTGCCATTGCGGAAAGAAGGATAATGACAGGAATTGGCGAAAATTGAACAAGCCTACCTTATTGCGAAGATTACAAATGAGTGGGCGCCACTGACTCGTCCGGTCTTCCCTGCGTGGATGATGTATTATCCTCAACTGTTGGCTTGGCGATGGTTGTCAGAGTCCGTCTGTTGTGATTGTTGTTGTAATCCGGAGTCCACACCACTTATTTATTGTTCACTGAATTAAAAGAATCCGGCTCGAAGGACCAAATGTTCGTTTGTATCGCGCTGTGATGCCGTTCAAGATTCGACGTCGCCGAAGGTCGTAAATCCTCGGCTCAGGTTTTCCTGACAACGCGTATTGAAACGAATTCCCTACGACCTGGTCTAGTTATAGGGATAGTAAGGTAGTAACCACTGATTTTGTAACACGAGTAAACTTTAATATATTTTAACAATAATTAATCAAAATAGATGGGGTTAAAATGAAACGATGAGACTGTGTGAAAAGAGGCTGTTGTTTGCGAAAAAATGAGACTGAGAGCTGTGTGTCGTGTGTTTTTAAAGTGTCGGCGTGGGCGTGTGCTTATGTTGAAAGTGTACTGATTGGTGGGTGATATTTTCAATGAAGATGGTAATGGGAAATGAAGTAGTTTTCTAATTGGTTATGTGAAATCTATGGAAATGGTGAAAGTGGCCGCCCTCGAAGACCGCCCTCGTTGATCGGTCACAAGTAGGGGTAGCATGTTCGGGTGCGCTACGGTTAGCCTTCGCGTCGCCTTGCGTTCGCGGGTCTCGAGTCTCGAGGGCTTGACCGTAACAGGTAATAAACCTGAGAAGCCCCTTGACTTTTAACAATGGCAAGCGGAAACTAAAGAATTCGGTATTGGAAGTTAATCTGCTGGGCAGATGCGACAATATTCATAAACTTAAGGTCTTAATGGCAATATGGCTTCTTGGATTTATTAGCTGTTATAACGTTTTACGGTAACTGTTTTACTGCGAGGAGTTTTTGCTGAATGAACTGGCTATCGTACGTGACGGATGAAAAGAGAGTGAGGCTTAACTGTCTAAACAATTCAGTCGGTTCTTGTCGGCTGAACACTAGAATATACTAGAGTATACAATAATATACTAGAACATACTATAATATCCTGGAATATACAAGAATATACTAGAATATACTAGAATATACTAGAATATTCTAGAATATATTAGAATATACCATAATATCCTAGAATATACTAGAATATACTAGAATATACTAGAATATACTAGAATATACTAGAATATACCAGATTATACTAGAATATACTAGAATATACTAGAATATACTAGAATATACTAGAATATTCTAGAATATATTAGAATATACCATAATATATCCTAGAATATACTGGAATATACTAGAATATACTAGAATATACCAGAATGCACTAGAATATACTGGAATATACTAGAATATACCAGAATGCACTAGAATATACTAGAATATAGTAGAATATACCATAATATACTAGAATATACTAGAATATACTAGAATATACTAGAATATACTAGAATATACAATAATATACTAGAATATACCATAATATCCTGGAATATACTAGACTATACCAGAATATACTAGAATATATTAGAATATCCCATAATATCCTAGAATATACTAGAATATACTAGAATATACCAGATTATACTAGAAAATACTAGAATATACTATAATATACCATAATATCCTGGAATATACTAGAATATACCAGAATATACTAGAATATACTAGAATGCACTAGAATATACTAGAATATAATAGAATATACCAGATTATACTAGAATATACTAGAATATACTAGAATATACTAGGATATGCCAGAATGTACTAGAATATACTAGAATATACTAGGATATTCCAGAATATACTAGAATATACTAGGATATTCCAGAATATACTAGAATATACTAGGATATTCCAGAATATACTAGAATATACTAGGATATTCCAGAATATACTAGAATATACTAGAATATAGTAGAATATACCATAATATACTAGAATATACTAGAATATACTAGAATATACTAGAGTATACAATAATATACTAGAACATACTATAATATCCTGGAATATACAAGAATATACTAGAATATACTAGAATATACTAGAATATTCTAGAATATATTAGAATATACCATAATATCCTAGAATATACTAGAATATACTAGAATATACTAGAATATACAATAATATACTAGAATATACCATAATATCCTGGAATATACTAGAATATACCAGAATATACTAGAATATATTAGAATATCCCATAATATCCTAGAATATACTAGAATATACTAGAATATACCAGATTATACTAGAATATACTAGAATATACTGGAATATACTAGAATATACTAGAATATACTAGAATATTCTAGAATATATTAGAATATACCATAATATCCTAGAATATACTAGAATATACTAGAATATACTAGAATATACCAGAATGCACTAGAATATACCAGAATGCACTAGAATATACTAGAATATACTAGAATATACTAGAATATACCAGATTATACTAGAATATACTAGAATATACCATAATATACTACAATATACTGCAATATACTAGAATATATAAGAATATACTAGAATATACTAGAATATACTAGAATATGCCAGAATGTACTAGAATATACTAGAATATACTAGAATATACTAGAATATATTGGAATATACTAGAATATACCTGAATATACTAGAATATACATTAGTGTCCTAGAATATACTATAATATACCAGATTATACTAGAATATACTAGAATATACTAGAATATACTAGAATATACTAGAATATACTAGAATGCACTAGAATATACTAGAATATACCATAATATCCTAGAATATATTGGAATATACTAGAATATACCTGAATATACTAGAATATACATTAATGTCCTAGAATATACTAGAATATACTAGAATATACTAGAATAAACTGGAATATACTAGAGTATACCATAATATACTACAATATACTGCAATATACTAGAATATACTAGAATATACTAGAATATACCTTAATATCCTAGAATATACTGGAATATACTAGAATATACCTGAATATACTAGAATATACATTAATATCCTAGAATATACTAGAATATACTAGAATAAACTCGGATATTCCAGAATATACTAGAATATACTAGAATATAGTAGAATATACCATACTATACTAGAATATCCCATAATATCCTAGAATATACTAGAATATACTAGAATATACCAGATTATACTAGAATATACTAGAATATACTAGAATATACCATAATATCCTGGAATATACTAGAATATACCATAATATCCTGGAATATACTAGAATATACCAGAATATACTAGAATATATTAGAATATCCCATAATATCCTAGAATATACTAGAATATACTAGAATATACCAGATTATACTAGAATATACTAGAATATACTAGAATATACTAGAATATACTAGAATATACTAGAATATTCTAGAATATATTAGAATATACCATAATATCCTAGAATATACTAGAATATACCATAATATCCTAGAATATATTGGAATATACTAGAATATACCTGAATATACTAGAATATACATTAGTGTCCTAGAATATACTATAATATACCAGATTATACTAGAATATACTAGAATATAGTAGAATACACTAGAATATACTAGAATATACTAGAATGCACTAGAATATACTAGAATATACCATAATATCCTAGAATATATTGGAATATACTAGAATATACCTGAATATACTAGAATATACATTAATGTCCTAGAATATACTAGAATATACTAGAATATACTAGGATATTCCAGAATATACTAGAATATACTAGAATATAGTAGAATATACCACACTATACTACAATATACCAGAATATACTAGAATATACTAGAATATACTAGAATAAACTAGAATATACTAGAATATACCATAATATACTACAATATACTGCAATATACTAGAATATACTAGAATATACTAGAATATACCATAATATCCTAGAATATACTGGAATATACTAGAATATACCTGAATATACTAGAATATACATTAATATCCTAGAATATACTAGAATATACTAGAATATACTAGGATATTCCAGAATATACTAGAATATACTAGAATATAGTAGAATGTACCATACTATACTAGAATATCCCATAATATCCTAGAATATACTAGAATATACTAGAATATACCAGATTATACTAGAATATACTAGAATATACTAGAATATACCATAATATCCTGGAATATACTAGAATATACCAGAATATACTAGAATATACTAGAATGCACTAGAATATACTAGAATATACTAGAATATACCTGATTATACTAGAATATACTAGATTATACTAGAATATACTAGAATATGCCAGAATGTACTAGAATATACTAGAATATACTAGGATATTCCAGAATATACTAGAATATACTAGAATATACTAGGATATTCCAGAATATACTAGAATATACTAGAATATAGTAGAATATACCATAATATACTAGAATATACTAGAATATACTAGAGTATACAATAATATACTAGAACATACTATAATATCCTGGAATATACAAGAATATACTAGAATATACTAGAATATACTAGAATATTCTAGAATATATTAGAATATACTAGAATATACTAGAATATACTAGAATATACTAGAATATACTAGAATATACCAGATTATACTAGAATATACTAGAATATACTAGAATATACTAGAATATACTAGAATATTCTAGAATATATTAGAATATACCATAATATCCTAGAATATACTGGAATATACTAGAATATACTAGAATATACCAGAATGCACTAGAATATACTGGAATATACTAGAATATATCAGAATGCACTAGAATATACTAGAATATAGTAGAATATACCATAATATACTAGAATATACTAGAATATACTAGAATATACTAGAATATACTAGAATATACAATAATATACTAGAATATACCATAATATCCTGGAATATACTAGAATATACCAGAATATACTAGAATATATTAGAATATCCCATAATATCCTAGAATATACTAGAATATACTAGAATATACCAGATTATACTAGAATATACTAGAATATACTAGAATATACTAGAATATGCCAGAATGTACTAGAATATACTAGAATATACCATAATATCGTAGAATATATTGGAATATACTAGAATATAATGAATATACTAGAATATACATTAATGTCATATAATATACTAGAATATACTAGAATATACTAGGATATTCCAGAATATACTAGAATATACTAGAATATACCAGAATGCACCAGAATATACTAGAATATAGTAGAATATACCATACTATACTAGAATATACCATAATATACTAGAATATACTAGAATATACTAGAATATACTAGAATATACAATAATATACTAGAATATACCATAATATCCTAGAATATATTGGAATATACTAGAATATACCTGAATATACTAGAATATACATTAATGTCCTATAATATACTAGAATATACTAGAATATACTAGAATATACTAGAATGCACTAGAATATACTAGAATATACTAGAATATACCATAATATCCTAGAATATATTGGAATATACTAGAATATACCTGAATATACTAGAATATACATTAATGTCCTAGAATATACTAGAATATACTAGAATATACTAGGATATTCCAGAATATACTAGAATATACTAGAATATAGTAGAATATACCACACTATACTACAATATACCAGAATATACTAGAATATACTAGAATATACTAGAATAAACTAGAATATACTAGAATATACCATAATATACTACAATATACTGCAATATACTAGAATATACTAGAATATACTAGAATATACCTTAATATCCTAGAATATACTGGAATATACTAGAATATACCTGAATATACTAGAATATACATTAATATCCTAGAATATACTAGAATATACTGGAATATACTAGAATATGCCAGAATGTACTAGAATATACTAGAATATACCATAATATCGTAGAATATATTGGAATATACTAGAATATAATGAATATACTAGAATATACATTAATGTCATATAATATACTAGAATATACTAGAATATACTAGAATATACTAGGATATTCCAGAATATACTAGAATATACTAGAATATACCAGAATGCACTAGAATATACTAGAATATAGTAGAATATACCATACTATACTAGAATATACCGTAATATACTAGAATATACTAGAATATACTAGAATATACTAGAATATACAATAATATACTAGAATATACCATAATATCCTAGAATATATTGGAATATACTAGAATATACCTGAATATACTAGAATATACATTAGTGTCCTAGAATATACTATAATATACCAGATTATACTAGAATATACTAGAATATACTAGAATATACTAGAATATACTAGAATATACTAGAATGCACTAGAATATACTAGAATATACCATAATATCCTAGAATATATTGGAATATACTAGAATATACCTGAATATACTAGAATATACATTAATGTCGTAGAATATACTAGAATATACTAGAATATACTAGGATATTCCAGAATATACTAGAATATACTAGAATATAGTAGAATATACCACACTATACTACAATATACCAGAATATACTAGAATATACTAGAATATACTAGAATATACTAGAATAAACTAGAATATACTAGAATATACCATAATATACTACAATATACTGCAATATGCTAGAATATACTAGAATATACTAGAATATACCTTAATATCCTAGAATATACTGGAATATACTAGAATATACCTGAATATACTAGAATATACATTAATATCCTGGAATATACTAGAATATACTGGAATATACTAGGATATTCCAGAATATACTAGAATATACTAGAATATAGTAGAATATACCATACTATACTAGAATATCCCATAATATCCTAGAATATACTAGAATATACTAGAATATACCAGATTATACTAGAATATACAAGAATATACTAGAATATACCATAATATCCTGGAATATACTAGAATATACCAGAATATACTAGAATATACTAGAATGCACTAGAATATACTAGAATATAATAGAATATACCAGATTATACTAGAATATACTAGAATATACTAGAATATACTAGAATATGCCAGAATGTACTAGAATATACTAGAATATACTAGGATATTCCAGAATATACTAGAATATACTAGAATATACTAGGATATTCCAGAATATACTAGAATATACTAGAATATAGTAGAATATACCATAATATACTAGAATATACTAGAATATACTAGAGTATACAATAATATACTAGAACATACTATAATATCCTGGAATATACAAGAATATACTAGAATATACTAGAATATACTAGAATATTCTAGAATATATTAGAATATACCATAATATCCTAGAATATACTAGAATATACTACAATATACTAGAATATACAATAATATACTAGAATATACCATAATATCCTGGAATATACTAGAATATACCAGAATATACTAGAATATATTTGAACATCCCATAATATCCTAGAATATACTAGAATATACTAGAATATACCAGATTATACTAGAATATACTAGAATATACTAGAATATACTAGAATATACTAGAATATACTAGAATATTCTAGAATATATTAGAATATACCATAATATCCTAGAATATACTAGAATATACTAGAATATACTAGAATATACCAGAATGCACTAGAATATACCAGAATGCACTAGAATATACTAGAATATACTAGAATATACTAGAATATACCAGATTATACTAGAATATACTAGAATATACCATAATATACTACAATATACTGCAATATACTAGAATATATAAGAATATACTAGAATATACTAGAATATACTAGAATATGCCAGAATGTACTAGAATATACTAGAATATACCATAATATCCTAGAATATATTGGAATATACTAGAATATACCTGAATATACTAGAATATACATTAGTGTCCTAGAATATACTATAATATACCAGATTATACTAGAATATACTAGAATATACTAGAATATACCAGAATGCACTAGAATATACCAGAATGCACTAGAATATACCAGAATGCACTAGAATATACTAGAATATACTAGAATATACCAGATTATACTAGAATATACTAGAATATACCATAATATACTACAATATACTGCAATATACTAGAATATATAAGAATATACTAGAATATACTAGAATATACTAGAATATGGCAGAATGTACTAGAATATACTAGAAAATACCATAATATCCTAGAATATATTGGAATATACTAGAATATACCTGAATATACTAGAATATACATTAGTGTCCTAGAATATACTATAATATACCAGATTATACTAGAATATACTAGAATATACTAGAATGCACTAGAATATACTAGAATATACCATAATATCCTAGAATATATTGGAATATACTAGAATATACCTGAATATACTAGAATATACCTGAATATACTAGAATATACATTAATGTCCTAGAATATACTAGAATATACTAGAATATACTAGGATATTCCAGAATATACAAGAATATACTAGAATATAGTAGAATATACCACACTATACTACAATATACCAGAATATACTAGAATATACTAGAATATACTAGAATGCACTAGAATATACTAGAATATACCATAATATCCTAGAATATATTGGAATATACTAGAATATACCTGAATATACTAGAATATACATTAATGTCCTAGAATATACTAGAATATACTAGAATATACTAGAATATACCATAATATACTACAATATACTGCAATATACTAGAATATACTAGAATATACTAGAATATACCATAATATCCTAGAATATACTGGAATATACTAGAATATACCTGAATATACTAGAATATACATTAATATCCTAGAATATACTAGAATATACTAGAATATACTAGGATATTCCAGAATATACTAGAATATACTAGAATATAGTAGAATATACCATACTATACTAGAATATCCCATAATATCCTAGAATATACTAGAATATACTAGAATATACCAGATTATACTAGAATATACTAGAATATACTAGAATATACCATAATATCCTGGAATATACTAGAATATACCAGAATATACTAGAATATACTAGAATGCACTAGAATATACTAGAATATACTAGAATATACCTGATTATACTAGAATATACTAGAATATACTAGAATATACTAGAATATACTAGAATATGCCAGAATGTACTAGAATATACTAGAATATACTAGGATATTCCAGAATATACTAGAATATACTAGAATATACTAGGATATTCCAGAATATACTAGAATATACTAGAATATAGTAGAATATACCATAATATACTAGAATATACTAGAATATACTAGAGTATACAATAATATACTAGAACATACTATAATATCCTGGAATATACAAGAATATACTAGAATATACTAGAATATACTAGAATATTCTAGAATATATTAGAATATACCATAATATCCTAGAATATACTAGAATATACTAGAATATTCTAGAATATACTAGAATATACTAGAATATACTAGAATATACCAGATTATACTAGAATATACTAGAATATACTAGAATATACTAGAATATACTAGAATATTCTAGAATATACTAGAATATTCTAGAATATATTAGAATATACCATAATATCCTAGAATATACCATAATATCCTAGAATATACTGGAATATACTAGAATATACTAGAATATACCAGAATGCACTAGAATATACTGGAATATACTAGAATATACCAGAATGCACTAGAATATACTAGAATATAGTAGAATATACCATAATATACTAGAATATACTAGAATATACTAGAATATACTAGAATATACTAGAATATACAATAATATACTAGAATATACCATAATATCCTGGAATATACTAGAATATACCAGAATATACTAGAATATATTAGAATATCCCATAATATCCTAGAATATACTAGAATATACTAGAATATACCAGATTATACTAGAATATACTAGAATATACTAGAATATACTAGAATATGCCAGAATGTACTAGAATATACTAGAATATACCATAATATCCTAGAATATATTGGAATATACTAGAATATACCTGAATATACTAGAATATACATTAATGTCATATAATATACTAGAATATACTAGAATATACTAGGATATTCCAGAATATACTAGAATATACTAGAATATACCAGAATGCACTAGAATATACTAGAATATAGTAGAATATACCATACTATACTAGAATATACCATAATATACTAGAATATACTAGAATATACTAGAATATACTAGAATATACAAGAATATACAATAATATACTAGAATATACCATAATATCCTGGAATATACTAGAATATACCAGAATATACTAGAATATATTAGAATATCCCATAATATCCTAGAATATACTAGAATATACTAGAATATACCAGATTATACTAGAATATACTAGAATATACTAGAATATACTAGAATATACTTGAATATACTAGAATATTCTAGAATATATTAGAATATACCATAATATACTAGAATATACTAGAATATACTAGAATATACTAGAGTATACAATAATATACTAGAACATACTACAATATCCTGGAATATACAAGAATATACTAGAATATACTAGAATATACTAGAATATTCTAGAATATATTAGAATATACCATAATATCCTAGAATATACTAGAATATACTAGAATATACTAGAATATACTAGAATATACGAGATTATACTAGAATATACTAGAATATACTAGAATATACTAGAATATACTAGAATATTCTAGAATATATTAGAATATACCATAATATCCTAGAATATACTGGAATATACTAGAATATACTACAATATACCAGAATGCACTAGACTATACTGGAATATACTAGAATATACCAGAATGCACTAGAATATACTAGAATATAGTAGAATATACCATACTATACTAGAATATACCATAATATACTAGAATATACTAGAATATACTAGAATATACTAGAATATACTAGAATATACAATAATATACTAGAATATACCATAATATCCTGGAATATACTAGAATATACCAGAATATACTAGAATATATTAGAATATCCCATAATATCCTAGAATATACTAGAATATACTAGAATATACCAGATTATACTAGAATATACTAGAATATACTAGAATATACTAGAATATGCCAGAATGTACTAGAATATACTAGAATATACCATAATATCCTAGAATATATTGGAATATACTAGAATATACCTGAATATACTAGAATATACATTAATGTCATATAATATACTAGAATATACTAGAATATACTAGGATATTCCAGAATATACTAGAATATACTAGAATATACCAGAATGCACTAGAATATACTAGAATATAGTAGAATATACCATACTATACTAGAATATACCATAATATACTAGAATATACTAGAATATACTAGAATATACTAGAATATACAAGAATATACAATAATATACTAGAATATACCATAATATCCTGGAATATACTAGAATATACCAGAATATACTAGAATATATTAGAATATCCCATAATATCCTAGAATATACTAGAATATACTAGAATATACCAGATTATACTAGAATATACTAGAATATACTAGAATATAGTAGAATATACTAGAATATACTAGAATATACCATAATATACTACAATATACTACAATATACCAGAATATACTAGAATATACTACAATATACTAGAACATACTAGAATATACTAGAATATGCCAGAATATACTAGAATATACTGGAATATACTAGAATATACCAGAATATACCAGAATATACTAGAATATACTAGAATATACTAGAATATACTACAATATACTACAATATACGAGAATATACCAGAATATACTAGAATATACTAGAATATACTAGACTATACCAGAATGTACTAGAATATACCAGAATATACTAGAATATATTAGGATATCCGATAATATCCTAGAATATACTAGAATATACTAGGATATACCAGAATATACTAGAATATACTGGAATATACTAGAATATATTAGAATATACCAGAATATACTAGAATATACTAGAATATACTACAATATACCATAATATACTACAATATACCAGAATATACTAGAATATACTAGAATATACTAGAATATACTAGAATGTACCAGAATATACTAGAATATACTACAATATACTAGAACATACTAGAATATACTAGAATATACCAGAATATACTAGAATATACTAGAATATACTAGAATATACTAGAATATACTACAATATACGAGAATATACCAGAATATACTAGAATATACTAGAATATACTAGAATATACTAGAAATACCATAATATACTAGAATATGTCAGAATGTACTAGAATATACTAGAATATACTAGAATGTACCAGAATATACTAGTATATACTTCAATATACTAGAACATACTAGAATATACTAGAATATGCCAGAATGTACTAGAATATACTAGAATATACTAGAATGTACCAGAATATACTAGTATATACTTCAATATACTAGAACATACTAGAATATACTAGAATATACCAGAATATACTAGAATATACTAGAATATACTAGAATATACTAGAATATACTACAATATACGAGAATATACCAGAATATACTAGAATATACTAGAATATACTAGAATATACTAGAAATACCATAATATACTAGAATATGCCAGAATGTACTAGAATATACTAGAATATACTAGAATGTACCAGAATATACTAGTATATACTTCAATATACTAGAACATACTAGAATATACTAGAATATACCAGAATATACTAGAATATACTAGAATATACTAGAATATACTAGAATATACTACAATATACGAGAATATACCAGAATATACTAGAATATACTAGAATATACTAGAATATACTAGAATATAATAGAATATACCAGAATGTACCAGAATATACTACAATATACTAGAACATACTAGAGTATACTAGAATATACCAGAATATACTAGAATATACTGGAATATACTAGAATATACTAGAATATACTAGAATATACTAGAATATACCAGAATATACTAGAATATACTACAATATACTAGAACATACTAGAGTATACTAGAATATACCAGAATATACTAGAATATACTGGAACATACTAGAATATACTAGAAATACCATAATATACTAGAATATGCCAGAATGTACTAGAATATACTAGAATATACCATAATATACTAGAATATACTAGAATATACCAAAATATACTAGAATGTACCATAATATACTAGAATATACTAGAATATACTAGAAATACCATAATATACTAGAATATGCCAGAATGTACTAGAATATACTAGAATATACTAGAATGTACCAGAATATATTAGAATATACTTCAATATACTAGAACATACTAGAATATACTAGAATATACCAGAATATACTAGAATATACTAGAATATACTAGAATATTCTACAATAAACTACAATATACGAGAACATACTAGAATATACTAGACTATACCAGAATGTACTAGAATATCCCATAATATCCAAGAATATACTAGAATATACTAGAATATACTAGAATATACCATAATATACTAGAGTATACTAGAATATACTAGAATATACTAGAATATACCACATTATCCTAGAATATACTAGAATATTCTAGAATATACTTGAATAAACTAGAATATACTAGAATATACTAGAATCTAATTGAATATACTAGAATATACTAGAATATACCTGAATATACTAGAATATACTAGAATATACTAGAATATACTAGAATATACTACAATATACTAGAATATACGAGAATATACCAGAATATACTAGAATATACTAGAATATACTAGACTATACCAGAATGTACTAGAATATACTAGAATATACTAGAATATACCAGATTATACTAGAATATACTAGAATATACAAGAATATACCTGAATATACTAGAATATACTAGAATATACTAGAATATACTACAATATACTACAATATACTAGTATATACTAAATATACAAAAATACACTAGAATATACTAGAATATACTACAATATACCATAATATAATAGAATATACCAGAATATACTAGAATATACTAGAATATACTAGAAATACCATAATATACTAGAATATGCCAGAATGTACTAGAATATACTAGAATATACCATAATATACTAGAATATACTAGAATATACCATAATATACTACAATATACTACAATATACTAGAATATACTAAATATACAAAAATACACTAGAATATACTAGAATATACTACAATATACCATAATATAATAGAATATACCAGAATATACAAGAATATACTAGAATATACTAGAAATACCATAATATACTAGAATATACCAGAATATACTATAATATACTAAAATATACTAGAATATACTATAATATACCAGAATATAAGAGAATATACTAGAATATACTGGAATATACTAGAATATACCAGAATATACCAGAATATACTAGAATATACTAGAATATACTAGAATATACTACAATATACTACAATATACGAGAATATAACAGAATATACTAGAATATACTAGAATATACTAGGATATACCAGAATATACTAGCATATACTAGAATATACTAGAATATACCATAATATCCTAGAATATACTGGAATATACTAGAATATACCAGAATTATCCAGAATATACTAGAATATACTAGAATATACTACAATATACCAGAATATACCAGAATATACCAGAATAAACTAGAATATACCAGAATATACCAGAATATACCAGAATATACTAGAATATACTAGAATATACTAGAAATACCATAATATACTAGAATATACCAGGATATACTATAATATACTAAAATATACTAGAATATACTATAATATACCAGAATATACCAGAATATACCAGAATATACTAGAATATACTGGAATATACTAGAATATACCAGAATTATCCAGAATATACTAGAATATACTAGAATATACTACAATATACCATAATATACTAGAATATACTAGAATACACTAGAAATACCATAATATACTAGAATATGCCAGAATGTACTAGAATATACTAGAATATACCATAATATACTAGAATATACTAGAATATACTAGAATATACCATAATATACTACAATATACTACAATATACTAGAATATACTAAATATACAAAAATACACTAGAATATACTAGAATATACTACAATATACCATAATATAATAGAATATACCAGAATATACTAGGTTATACCAGAATATACTAGAAATACCATAATATACTAGAATATACCAGAATATACCATAATATACTAAAATATACTAGAATAAACTATAATATACCAGAATATAGTAGAATATACTAGAATATACTAGGCTATACCATAATATACTACAATATACTACAATATACTAGAATATACTAGAAGATACTAGAATATACCAGAATATACTAGAATATACTAGAATATACTACAATATACTAGAACATACTAGAATATACTAGAATATGCCAGAATATACTAGAATATACTGGAATATACTAGAATATACCAGAATATACCAGAATATACTAGAATATACTAGAATATACTAGAATATACTACAATATACTACAATATACGAGAATATACCAGAATATACTAGAATATACTAGAATATACTAGACTATACCAGAATGTACTAGAATATACCAGAATATACTAGAATATATTAGGATATCCGATAATATCCTAGAATATACTAGAATATACTAGGATATACCAGAATATAGTAGAATATACTAGAATATACTAGAATATACTAGAATATAATAGAATATACCAGAATATACCAGAATATACTACAATATACTAGAACATACTAGAGTATACTAGAATATACCAGAATATACTAGAATATACTGGAATATACTAGAATATACTAGAATATACTAGAATATACTAGAATATACCAGAATATACTAGAATATACTACAATATACTAGAACATACTAGAGTATACTAGAATATACCAGAATATACTAGAATATACTGGAATATACTAGAATATACTAGAATATACTAGAAATACCATAATATACTAGAATATGCCAGAATGTACTAGAATATACTAGAATATACCATAATATACTAGAATATACTAGAATATACCAAAATATACTAGAATATACTAGAATATACTAGAAATACCATAATATACTAGAATATGCCAGAATGTACTAGAATATAGTAGAATATACCATAATATACTAGAATATACTAGAATGTACTAGAACATACCAGAATATAGTAGAATATACTAGAATATACTAGGCTATACCATAATATACTACAGTATACTACAGTATACTCGAATATACTAGAATATACTAGAATATACCATAATATCCTAAAATATACTGGAACATACTAGAATATACTAGAATATACCAGAATATACTAGAATATACTACAATATACTAGAACATACTAGAATATACTAGAATATACCAGAATATACCAGAATATACCAGAATATACTAGAACATACTAGAATATACTAGAATATACTACAATATACCATAATATAATAGAATATACCAGAATATACTAGAATATACTAGAATATACTAGAAATACCATAATATACTAGAATATGCCAGAATGTACTAGAATATACTAGAATATACCATAATATACTAGAATATACTAGAATATACCATAATATACTACAATATACTACAATATACTAGAATATACTAAATATACAAAAATACACTAGAATATACTAGAATATACTACAATATACCATAATATAATAGAATATACCAGAATATACAAGAATATACTAGAATATACTAGAAATACCATAATATACTAGAATATACCAGAATATACTATAATATACTAAAATATACTAGAATATACTATAATATACCAGAATATAAGAGAATATACTAGAATATACTGGAATATACTAGAATATACCAGAATATACCAGAATATACTAGAATATACTAGAATATACTAGAATATACTACAATATACTACAATATACGAGAATATAACAGAATATACTAGAATATACTAGAATATACTAGGATATACCAGAATATACTAGCATATACTAGAATATACTAGAATATACCATAATATCCTAGAATATACTGGAATATACTAGAATATACCAGAATATACCAGAATATACCAGAATATACTAGAATATACTAGAATATACTAGAAATACCATAATATACTAGAATATACCAGGATATACTATAATATACTGAAGTGGATAAGGTAGTATAAAATAATAATAAGATTGTCCCCACTTCGTTTATTACAATATCGGTAAGCGCGAATGTCAGTACAGTGCTGGTGTTACAGTCTCGGAGGCTTAAAATCGACTGGCGACTCTCGTTGCATTCTTAAACAAGTCGAAGTTAGAAAAGGCAAAAAGATAGGAGAGAAAAAGAAAAGAGAATAGAAAAGGAAAACTTGAGAAGACAGTGACAGCGATAGGGACAGCGGAAGAGAGTCATAAACAGAGAAAGCTAAGAGGTAGGCGAAGGACCGAGACTAACGAAAACCAGAACTCTGGCGACGTTCTCAAGGATGCGTTGGAAATACGTGAAGGGCTGGACACCAAATGTGCGACTAACAGACAGGAAATAGAGAATAATAGAGTTGGAAAGGAAAAAGAAATTCTTAGAAGAAATATTTGCATTGGCGTACGTGGTGATATCGCCACCACAGTACCCCCCTGCCAGTAATTGAAACAATTACGAAAAAGTTAATAACGCAAACTACACTGAATACCATAATTGTCGAATACAATGCAAAATAGCGTGAAATATGTAACGCAAAATATAATATAACTATAAATATATACAATATACATACGCATAACCGATTAAATTCATAAAACATATTAAACACAAATACACATATGATACATAGTATGTGACTCTAAATGTAATACTATGTCTAAACTTTACACATAATCATGATAAACGCGAAAACATTGCAAATAAAACTGATAGAAAGAAAAATAAATTCGTATCCACACACATACCCTCTACCGAGTGGCTTGAAACCGGTCGGGAAAACGTACACGTCTACCGGAACGTGTGACACGCGCTTGTAAATCTGGCGTATGCGTTGGCGTATTTATAATAGTACTGTGTCCATCATGCACCGATGTAGGGTTCACATTGTCTTCCGCTAAAATATAGGCGGGCTTTAATCTGTCAATAGATATGGTTACATCTTTTCCTTTAATATTTATAACGCAATTTTTGTCACCTCGGCGAACTACGGCGTACGGACCTGTATATGGAGGTTGTAAAATAGTTTTAGCTGAATCTGTACGAATAAAAACGTGGGATGTTGTATGTAAATCTTTGAAAATGAACGATTTTTTAAGTGAATGTCGTGATCCGTTAACTGGATTTAATTTTGCAAAATGATTACGTAATCTAGAAACGAAATTAGAAATGTCCTCTGTATTTTCGGCTGAACCTGTAGATAAAAACTCTCCAGGTAATTTCAAAGGTTCGCCATAAACTAACTCGGCCGACGTTGTACTGAGGTCGTCCTTCCATGCTGAACGAATACCCAATAAAACGGTCGGTAATATTTCGGTCCATTTTTCGGATTCGTGACATTTAATTGCAGCTTTGAGCTGTCGATGAAAACGCTCTACCATCCCATTCGCTGCCGGGTGGTACGCCGTAGTACGCAGGTGCCTAGAGCCAATCAGGTTGTTAAGGGCATAAAATAATTTGGACTCAAATTGTCGGCCCTGATCGGTAGTAATACGTAAAGGAGTCCCAAAACGCGATACCCAGCCGTCATAAAAGGTTCGAGCTACCGTCTGGGCCTCCTGATCGATCATCGGAAACGCCTCCGGCCATCTGGTGTACCTGTCGACGCAGGTCAGGCAGTATCGATACCCTTCGGACACGGGTAATATTACTATATCCAAGTGAATATGTTCAAAGCGGGCAGAGGGTTTAGCAAAGGCAGAAATGGGTGAATTTACGTGTTTTGATATTTTAGATTTCTGGCACGGTATACAACAACGCGCCCAGGCACGGATATCGCTTTTAATCGACGGCCAAACATAACGCTGTGTTATGAGCTTGACCGTCGCGTTAATGCCCGGGTGTGACAAACCATGTATTTGGTCAAAGACTGCACGTCGGAAAGGGAGAGTAATAAATGGCCTTATATTTTCTAAAGATGTATCGCAGTACAATTCGGCAGGTGAACCAGTCAATGATATTTTACGCAAGTGCAAACCTGACGTACTATTTATTAATTGCTGTAATTCTTGGTCGTGGGCTTGCGATTCTGCTAATGCCTCAAAATTAATAACCGAAGACACTGCGTTAATTCTAGACAACGCGTCAGCCACCACGTTTTCTTTTCCGGAAATATGGATAATATCGGTTGTAAATTGTGCAATGTAGTCTAAGTAACGAAATTGACGCGGGGAACATTTGTCTAGCTTTTGTCGGAATGCGAAAGTTATAGGTTTGTGATCTGTGAAAATACTGAAATGTCTGCCTTCTACCATATGTCTGAAATGCTTGATTGCCAAATAGATTGATAATAATTCACGGTCGTATGCAGAATATTTTTGCTCGGCAGTTCCTAGTTTCTTAGAGAAGAATGCAAGTGGTTGCCACGTATTGTTGACATGCTGTTGTAACACAGCTCCCACGGTAAAATCAGAGGCATCGCAGGTAATGGCCAGAGTGGCATTGACCGCAGGGTGCGCAAGAAGGGTCGCACCTGCCAGAGCATCCTTGCAGTCAACGAAGACCTGTTGCGCCTCAGGTGTCCAGGTCAGTGGGGCCTTGCCTTTTACGTTGCCCACTAACAGGTTGTTTAAGGGTGCTTGGCTGGTAGCGGCGTTAGAAATAAAACGACGATAGAAATTTAACATGCCTAGAAACTGTCGTAGGTCTTTTGCAGTTTTCGGTAACGGGTAATTTGTAATTGCCTCTACCTTATCAGGCAAAGGTTGTGTGCCTTGGCTATTTACACGGTAACCTAAAAATTTTACCTCTCCTTTTCCGAACGTACATTTGTTGGGGTTAATGATTATGCCGTATTCTTTTAATTTACCAAACAGAAGTTTCAAATGATGGAGGTGCTCGGCCGGAGATTCCGACGCTACTAAAATATCGTCTATGTAAGCATAGCAAAAATCAAATTCGCGTAAAACTTCGTCTATAAATCTTTGAAAAGTTTGTGCTGCGTTACGTAAGCCAAATGACATAAAGGGGAATTCAAACAGTCCAAACGGAGTAGCTATTGCGGTTTTCTTGACATCTTCGGGAGCGACGGGAATCTGATTATAAGCGCGAACCAGGTCTATGGTGGAAAATATTTGTTTACGAGATAATTGCTGTGCGAAATCTTCGATGTGACGTACGGGGTAACGATCCGGTATTGAGCGTGCATTTAATGCTCGGTAATCGCCACAGGGTCTCCAAGCCTCGCCATCTTTCTTCAGCACCATGTGGAGCGGCGATGACCATGGGCTCTTCGACGGTCGCGCAATGCCCATATGCATCATTAATTGGAATTCTTCCTTAGCTGCCCTGAGCCGGTCTGGGGCAAGCCGCCGTGGCTTGCAGGATACGGGTGGTCCCGGGGTGGTTTGTATATGATGAACGGTATGATGTTTCGTCTCGCATGGCACTCCGCAAGGACGGGTGAGCTCTGGCATTGTAGCCAGAAGCTCATGATATGCCGTATTTCCAAAAACTGTCTTTATCGAGGATATCTCCTCATCAGAATATTTTCCCCGAACCTTAACCGACGTTGTTCTGTCGACCAGGCAGCGGTTACGTATGTCGACCAACAAATCGAAATAATTAAGAAAGTCGACCCCGATTATTGGTTTCGACACGTCTGCCACCACGAACCGCCAAATAAAATCGCGCCGGAGACCCAAACGTAAATTTAATGTAACGGTGCCGTAGGTGTAAATGATGCTTCCGTTTGCCGCCGTCAGTTCGTAGCTCGATCTTTCTCGCGGGCCATGCAATAGTTTGCGCGGATACACGCAAAGATCGGCGCCCGTGTCTATTAAAAATTGTACCTTGGTGTGGTAATCGGTAACAAATAGACGGCGGGATGGGGGAACAGGGTCGCTGGCCGCCATCAACGACCTCCCTGGTCGTTTCCCGCGGCAGAACCGCTAAAGTTGCATGGCGACACGCATTTATGTGCATTCCCTCCATAACGCCAATGGTACCAACACTTTCCGTTGTAATCAGGAGGGGCCTGATACTCGTTGTGCCTACGACCCTCTCGATCGCGTGAACGCCATGGCGAACGGTTCCGGGAATTCGACCGGCGGTGGTAAACGGGTCTGCTTTGTCGTCCTCTATCCTGATAAATCAGCTCCTTCAGCTCCGAAATCTCTTGGCGTAAGGACAATGTCATCTGTGCCATCCTTGCATTCAATAATGCCTCCGTATCCGGATTAACTGGTGTTACCGCACCGTGAGGCAAAGGACCCGGGTGGCCAGTATCGCAAATATGCGCTCGCGGTGTCGTCGTGTCCGCTATGGCGTCCGCTAAATCGGCGACCTTGTCCAGTTCGGTGTCCTTCTGTGTAGCCAATATTACCTGCATATTGGTAGGCAACCGACTCACCCAAAGTGTGCGCAGTACGGGATCCGGCACGATCGTACCTGCTAACCCCCGCAGGTGCCGCAAGAATTGCGACGGCTTGCGATCCCCGATCTCTTCGCGTTCAAGGAGCCGTCTCGTCTTTTGCTCTTGTGACGCGCCGATCCGATGAATCAATTCCTCCTTTAATTTTGAGAAAGGGGTCGTTGGGGGAGGGTTGATGATGATATCCCTCACTTCCGTAGCGTACTGGGGGGTCAGTGCTCCCAAAACATAACCGAATTTCGTTGCTTCGGTGGTTATTCCGGACGCCTCAAAACTTCTCTCGACCATCGAGAACCACATTTCCGGATCGCCCGGACAAAACTCGGGTATTCTCACACCCACTTTCGCTATCGCTGGCGTTTCCATAATTGGGGTTTATTTCGATATAAAGTCACTAAACTATGTCTATTATAAAACGAGGCGTTACACACACAAATAGGTCTATGAAGAAAAAAAAAAAGAAAATGTTAAGTCACTTAAATGTTACTATGTACACTTATACCACCAAAGTCTAAAGTTATTATTATTAAGCACACTGACACTAAAATACATAAACCGCACAAACCGATCACGTCGGGGTCACCAATGAAGTGGATAAGGTAGTATAAAATAATAATAAGATTGTCCCCACTTCGTTTATTACAATATCGGTAAGCGCGAATGTCAGTACAGTGCTGGTGTTACAGTCTCGGAGGCTTAAAATCGACTGGCGACTCTCGTTGCATTCTTAAACAAGTCGAAGTTAGAAAAGGCAAAAAGATAGGAGAGAAAAAGAAAAGAGAATAGAAAAGGAAAACTTGAGAAGACAGTGACAGCGATAGGGACAGCGGAAGAGAGTCATAAACAGAGAAAGCTAAGAGGTAGGCGAAGGACCGAGACTAACGAAAACCAGAACTCTGGCGACGTTCTCAAGGATGCGTTGGAAATACGTGAAGGGCTGGACACCAAATGTGCGACTAACAGACAGGAAATAGAGAATAATAGAGTTGGAAAGGAAAAAGAAATTCTTAGAAGAAATATATGCATTGGCGTACGTGGTGATATCGCCACCACAATACTAAAATATACTAGAATATACTATAATATACCAGAATATACCAGAATATACCAGAATATACTAGAATATACTGGAATATACTAGAATATACCAGAATTATCCAGAATATACTAGAATATACTAGAATATACTACAATATACCATAATATACTAGAATATACTAGAATATACTAGAAATACCATAATATACTAGAATATGCCAGAATGTACTAGAATATACTAGAATATACCATAATATACTAGAATATACTAGAATATACTAGAATATACCATAATATACAACAATATACTACAATATACTAGAATATACTAAATATACAAAAATACACTAGAATATACTAGAATATACTACAATATACCATAATATAATAGAATATACCAGAATATACTAGGTTATACCAGAATATACTAGAAATACCATAATATACTAGAATATACCAGAATATACTATAATATACTAAAATATACTAGAATAAACTATAATATACCAGAATATAGTAGAATATACTAGAATATACTAGGCTATACCATAATATACTACAATATACTACAATATACTAGAATATACTAGAATATACTAGAATATACTAGAATATACCAGAATATACTAGAATATACTACAATATACTAGAACATACTAGAATATACTAGAATATGCCAGAATATACTAGAATATACTGGAATATACTAGAATATACTAGAATATACTACAATATACTAGAATATACTAAATATACAAAAATACACTAGAATATACTAGAATATACTACAATATACCATAATATAATAGAATATACCAGAATATACTAGGTTATACCAGAATATACTAGAAATACCATAATATACTAGAATATACCAGAATATACTATAATATACTAAAATATACTAGAATAAACTATAATATACCAGAATATAGTAGAATATACTAGAATATACTAGGCTATACCATAATATACTACAATATACTACAATATACTAGAATATACTAGAAGATACTAGAATATACCAGAATATACTAGAATATACTACAATATACTAGAACATACTAGAATATACTAGAATATGCCAGAATATACTAGAATATACTGGAATATACTAGAATATATTAGAATATACCAGAATATACTAGAATATACTAGAATATACTACAATATACCATAATATACTACAATATACCAGAATATACTAGAATATACTAGAATATACTAGAAATACCATAATATACTAGAATATGCCAGAATGTACTAGAATATACTAGAATATACTAGAATGTACCAGAATATACTAGAATATAATTGAATTTACTAGAATATACTAGAATATACTAGAATATACCAGAATATACTAGAATATACTAGAATATACTAGAATATACTAGAATATACTACAATATACTGGAATATACTAGAATATACCAGAATATACCAGAATATACTAGAATATACTAGAATATACTAGAATATACTACAATATACTACAATATACGAGAATATAACAGAATATACTAAAATATACTAGAATATACTAGGATATACCAGAATATACTAGAGTATACTAGAATATACTAGAATATACCATAATATCCTAGAATATACTGGAATATACTAGAAGATACTAGAATATACTATAATATACCAGAATATACCAGAATATACTAGAATAAACTAGAATATACCAGAATATACCAGAATATACCAGAATATACTAGAATATACTAGAATATACTAGAAATACCATAATATACTAGAATATGCCAGAATGTACTAGAATATACTAGAATATACCATAATATACTAGAATATACTAGAATATACCAAAATATACTAGAATATACCATAATATACTAGAATATACTTGAATATACTAGAAATACCATAATATACTAGAATATGCCAGAATGTACTAGAATATACTAGAATATACTAGAATGTACCAGAATATACTAGAATATACTTCAATATACTAGAACATACTAGAATATACTAGAATATACCAGAATATACTAGAATATACTAGAATATACTAGAATATTCTACAATAAACTACAATATACGAGAACATACTAGAATATACTAGACTATACCAGAATGTACTAGAATATCCCATAATATCCAAGAATATACTAGAATATACTAGAATATACTAGAATATACCATAATATACTAGAGTATACTAGAATATACTGGAATATACTAGAATATACCACATTATCCTAGAATATACTAGAATATTCTAGAATATACTTGAATAAACTAGAATATACTAGAATATACTAGAATCTAATTGAATATACTAGAATATACTAGAATATACCTGAATATACTAGAATATACTAGAATATACTAGAATATACTAGAATATACTACAATATACTAGTATATACTAAATATACAAAAATACACTAGAATATACTAGAATATACTACAATATACCATAATATAATAGAATATACCAGAATATACTAGAATATACTAGAAATACCATAATATACTAGAATATGCCAGAATGTACTAGAATATACTAGAATATACCATAATATACTAGAATATACTAGAATATACCATAATATACTACAATATACTACAATATACTAGAATATACTAAATATACAAAAATACACTAGAATATACTAGAATATACTACAATATACCATAATATAATAGAATATACCAGAATATACAAGAATATACTAGAATATACTAGAAATACCATAATATACTAGAATATACCAGAATATACTATAATATACTAAAATATACTAGAATATACTATAATATACCAGAATATAAGAGAATATACTAGAATATACTGGAATATACTAGAATATACCAGAATATACCAGAATATACTAGAATATACTAGAATATACTAGAATATACTACAATATACTACAATATACGAGAATATAACAGAATATACTAGAATATACTAGAATATACTAGGATATACCAGAATATACTAGCATATACTAGAATATACTAGAATATACCATAATATCCTAGAATATACTGGAATATACTAGAAGATACTAGAATATACTATAATATACCAGAATATACCAGAATATACCAGAATAAACTAGAATATACCAGAATATACCAGAATATACCAGAATATACTAGAATATACTAGAATATACTAGAAATACCATAATATACTAGAATATACCAGGATATACTATAATATACTAAAATATACTAGAATATACTATAATATACCAGAATATACCAGAATATACCAGAATATACTAGAATATACTGGAATATACTAGAATATACCAGAATTATCCAGAATATACTAGAATATACTAGAATATACTACAATATACCATAATATACTAGAATATACTAGAATATACTAGAAATACCATAATATACTAGAATATGCCAGAATGTACTAGAATATACTAGAATATACCATAATATACTAGAATATACTAGAATATACTAGAATATACCATAATATACAACAATATACTACAATATACTAGAATATACTAAATATACAAAAATACACTAGAATATACTAGAATATACTACAATATACCATAATATAATAGAATATACCAGAATATACTAGGTTACACCAGAATATACTAGAAATACCATAATATACTAGAATATACCAGAATATACTATAATATACTAAAATATACTAGAATAAACTATAATATACCAGAATATACTAGAATATACTAGAATATACTAGGCTATACCATAATATACTACAATATACTACAATATACTAGAATATACTAGAAGATACTAGAATATACCAGAATATACTAGAATATACTACAATATACTAGAACATACTAGAGTATACTAGAATATACCAGAATATACTAGAATATACTAGAATATACTAGAATATACTAGAATATACTAAAAATACCATAATATACTAGAATATGCCAGAATGTACTAGAATATACTAGAATATACCATAATATACTAGAATATACTAGAATATACCAAAATATACTAGAATATACCATAATATACTAGAATATACTAGAATATACTAGAATATACCATAATATACTAGAATATGCCAGAATATACTAGAATATACTAGAATATACTAGAATATACTAGAATATACTACAATATACGAGAATATACCAGAATATACTAGAATATACTAGAATATACTAGAATATACTAGAATATAATAGAATATACCAGAATATACCAGAATATACTACAATATACTAGAACATACTAGAGTATACTGGAATATACCAGAATATACTAGAATATACTGGAATATACTAGAATATTCTAGAATATACTAGAATATACTAGAATATACTAGAATATACCAGAATATACTAGAATATACTACAATATACTAGAACATACTAGAGTATACTAGAATATACCAGAATATACTAGAATATACTGGAATATACTAGAATATACTAGAATATACTAAAAATACCATAATATACTAGAATATGCCAGAATGTACTAGAATATACTAGAATATACCATAATATACTAGAATATACTAGAATATACCAAAATATACTAGAATATACCATAATATACTAGAATATACTAGAATATACTAGAAATACCATAATATACTAGAATATGCCAGAATGTACTAGAATATACTAGAATATACTAGAATGTACCAGAATATATTAGAATATACCAGAATATACTAGAATATACTAGAATATACTAGAATATACTAGAATATACTACAATATACGAGAATATACCATAATATACTAGAATATACTAGAATATACTAGAAATACCATAATATACTAGAATATGCCAGAATGTACTAGAATATACTAGAATATACCATAATATACTAGAATATACTAGAATATACTAGAATATACCATAATATACAACAATATACTACAATATACTAGAATATACTAAATATACAAAAATACACTAGAATATACTAGAATATACTACAATATACCATAATATAATAGAATATACCAGAATATACTAGGTTATACCAGAATATACTAGAAATACCATAATATACTAGAATATACCAGAATATACTATAATATACTAAAATATACTAGAATATACTATAATATACCAGAATATAGTAGAATATACTAGAATATACTAGGCTATACCATAATATACTACAATATACTACAATATACTAGAATATACTAGAATATACTAGAATATACTAGAATATACCAGAATATACTAGAATATACTACAATATACTAGAACATACTAGAATATACTAGAATATGCCAGAATATACTAGAATATACTGGAATATACTAGAATATACTAGAATATACTACAATATACTAGAATATACTAAATATACAAAAATACACTAGAATATACTAGAATATACTACAATATACCATAATATAATAGAATATACCAGAATATACTAGGTTATACCAGAATATACTAGAAATACCATAATATACTAGAATATACCAGAATATACTATAATATACTAAAATATACTAGAATAAACTATAATATACCAGAATATAGTAGAATATACTAGAATATACTAGGCTATACCATAATATACTACAATATACTACAATATACTAGAATATACTAGAAGATACTAGAATATACCAGAATATACTAGAATATACTACAATATACTAGAACATACTAGAATATACTAGAATATGCCAGAATATACTAGAATATACTGGAATATACTAGAATATATTAGAATATACCAGAATATACTAGAATATACTAGAATATACTACAATATACCATAATATACTACAATATACCAGAATATACTAGAATATACTAGAATATACTAGAAATACCATAATATACTAGAATATGCCAGAATGTACTAGAATATACTAGAATATACTAGAATGTACCAGAATATACTAGAATATAATTGAATTTACTAGAATATACTAGAATATACTAGAATATACCACAATATACTAGAATATACTAGAATATACTAGAATATACTAGAATATACTACAATATACTGGAATATACTAGAATATACCAGAATATACCAGAATATACTAGAATATACTAGAATATACTAGAATATACTACAATATACTACAATATACGAGAATATAACAGAATATACTAAAATATACTAGAATATACTAGGATATACCAGAATATACTAGCATATACTAGAATATACTAGAATATACCATAATATCCTAGAATATACTGGAATATACTAGAAGATACTAGAATATACTATAATATACCAGAATATACCAGAATATACTAGAATAAACTAGAATATACCAGAATATACCAGAATATACCAGAATATACTAGAATATACTAGAATATACTAGAAATACCATAATATACTAGAATATGCCAGAATGTACTAGAATATACTAGAATATACCATAATATACTAGAATATACTAGAATATACCAAAATATACTAGAATATACCATAATATACTAGAATATACTAGAATATACTAGAAATACCATAATATACTAGAATATGCCAGAATGTACTAGAATATACTAGAATATACTAGAATGTACCAGAATATATTAGAATATACTTCAATATACTAGAACATACTAGAATATACTAGAATATACCAGAATATACTAGAATATACTAGAATATACTAGAATATTCTACAATAAACTACAATATACGAGAACATACTAGAATATACTAGACTATACCAGAATGTACTAGAATATCCCATAATATCCAAGAATATACTAGAATATACTAGAATATACTAGAATATACCATAATATACTAGAGTATACTAGAATATACTGGAATATACTAGAATATACCACATTATCCTAGAATATACTAGAATATTCTAGAATATACTTGAATAAACTAGAATATACTAGAATATACTAGAATCTAATTGAATATACTAGAATATACTAGAATATACCTGAATATACTAGAATATACTAGAATATACTAGAATATACTAGAATATACTACAATATACTAGTATATACTAAATATACAAAAATACACTAGAATATACTAGAATATACTACAATATACCATAATATAATAGAATATACCAGAATATACTAGAATATACTAGAAATACCATAATATACTAGAATATGCCAGAATGTACTAGAATATACTAGAATATACCATAATATACTAGAATATACTAGAATATACCATAATATACTACAATATACTACAATATACTAGAATATACTAAATATACAAAAATACACTAGAATATACTAGAATATACTACAATATACCATAATATAATAGAATATACCAGAATATACTAGAATATACTAGAATATACTAGAAATACCATAATATACTAGAATATACCAGAAT
>CAJYYI030000399.1:0-27829 GCA_913789915.3 Sphecodes monilicornis
AAAAAGGGAGCCGATCGAACGGCTGCGACACTCGGTTTCCGTTGCCGTAGCATTTTCTCTCTTTCGCCGTATGCTCGAAAGTTTTCCCACGCGTTGCTAGGCAATTACGTCTAGCTTCGCGATGGAACGTAACGAGCCAGGTACGTCAGCGAGCCGAGATTCTACCGCACTTATTTGTTAACGCTCTGACAGCCGATTCGGCAACCACAAAAATCAAGTAGAACCGAAGCAATGCATTTAACCCCTCGCGCTACGAAGTATGTAACAACTTTCTGAAAAAGCAATTTGTGTCCGTATTAAACCTATATACTTTCTGTTGTGTCGTGTCAGTGCTCAAACAGTATTAGTGAGCCGCTGAGATACACACCTCAAAGAGAGATAAATTAAATAATAAAGTAACTTTAATAGAAAATGTGAAAGACGGTATAACAGCGACGGTATAATTCACGACTCTTAGTTGCGACTCTTAAAGCACGACTGGCAGGTTCGACTCTTAAATCACGACTCGTAATTTCGACTCTTAAATCGCGACTGATCTTACAACTAACGCGTGAGAGACAAGTAACCTCGTGGGGTTGAAAAATCCCTCCACAAAGTACAAAATAGTGGGGGCCCCAGCCAATGATATAATATTTGGGAGGCTACAAATGACCTCCCAAAACAAGGGCAACGCCCATAGACGAAATACGTCGTAACGAGTGTCGCTAAACAGACGACACTCGGTTTCCTGCAATTTCGCCGGAAACCATAATTTAGGCTTTGGGCCACAGGCCCCCCTTGACGCTAAGCGTGGGCCTACGCTACGTCAAGTGCCATTGAGAACTGCACGGCTAGGCTGACTTTCCCATGGCCAGCTGATACTTTCCAGCCGCACCAGAGTCATAAAACAATAAATTCGTCAGAAGACGTTAGAGGACCCCTTCGACAATGGCACAGTTCAAAATCGACCGTAGCGTAGACCCAACCCGAAATACGAGCCGGCCATACAATAATCACGTCTCAACACTTTCTATTAACAAACTCTCTTTATGTTACGAGAGAAGGGGTTTAATATCAAGAAAGATAGAGAACCAACGATTTATGACGATAATAATTTTCAATTCATTTCGTCAATCATATGTGTACGAAATGATATGCTCTCGTTTAACTTCTGTTTCTTACAATTGAGTTACAACATTTTTATTTTGCATAAAGATGCATAGTCTACGCATTAGCTAACGAGTTTAAAGGGAACGTACTCCTCACCTGGATCGATCGAGTTACCGTACGAAAAGTCAGGTGACATTTTCCGAAGTGTACGGGTTTTGCATTGCAGAGGCTGGAAATAGCATCGTCCACGTCGACAACAGTATGCACAAACTGGGAATAGCGTTTCCCATGCGGCGATTGGCTTTCCACATGTTGAAAAGACACAATGTTGATAATAACAGCGGTGCGGTGACAGTAGATCTTTCAGATCGGCCGGCAGTTTCAGTTCTCTGTCGAGCAACGTTGGTTAGAACAGCACAGTTACCGCGGTATGGACGTCAATTGTTGTGCCTATAGAGTCTTTAGAAATGTATGGTGCAAACTCCGCACACGTGCAGGCTATCACGAACTTTATGGAGTCGATTATACGTTGCAGCTATTCGTAACGTTTGGCGGAAGTGTAAATGAAACCGATCGTTGCGCGCCGGTAAGTGGTCTCCGACATTTCACCGTTCGCGCACTCGTATTGTGCCGGGTTTTCGGAAATAATAGCTTTTGCAACCTGAAACAAAATCGCGTAGACAACAAAACGCGCATTCTCCCCTGAAATAAGGTCCAAAAAATATCTCGTAAAATCAGACTGATTTAGTCGATATTCGTTTGTTGATCGTCTCGCGTGCGCCACAAATTCTAATAAAAATTGATTCGTCCGATAGTACCGCGATCAAAATTAATTTCTGTTCTTGAATATGGAATTTAGTATAATCGACGCTGCAATCAGTGCTCCAACACTTCATGGTCGATCGTTTGAAGTCTATTAAGTTGCCGCTGGTAGATGAAACTTGAACAACTTCCCGAATACCGGTGTTCGACGAGCTCGCTGGAACACCCTGTACATTTATCGGTGTTGCCAGCGTTGCAGGCGTTCGCGGATTTGTTTCGCGATCCGTGCAGTGAAAGCAAGTCCTCTTCCAATCTCAATCGTGTCCTTTCCCCTTTTAATCTACGGTGCACCGGCTAAAAATAAGGGGAAAGACGGGACTTTAATCTATGGCTTGATGCATCCCCTAATGCCGGCTGGGATTATTCGACAGGTTATCGAGCACGGTCGAGCAAAAATGACGGTGATTTCCGGTCTGGCGCAGCGCTGTGCAGCGCCGTGCAGTCGCGGTGCATCGCGACGAGGATTTTCGAAGCAGGACACCGAGCCGAGCTTTATCGCTCGCTCCGGAAACCCACGAAAACTGGCGAGCACGTCGTAAATAATCACGGATGCGAGATGCTCTCGATGCTGACATCGCGATCCAGCATTTTTATTGTCCGACCCGCCACGTTTTCCCGCGTTGATGGAATATTTTCGTTGGACCTGCATTTCTATCGGGAATTCTCGTATCGGTTAATTCGCGACCAAGATTCCCTGCGTTACAAGATATTTCTTGATAATTTCGAGATTGTGGACACACGCCGCGGGCCAAACTAAACAGAGAAATTCATCGCTGGACCGCGAATCTTTGTTAGAGTCAAGATTATTCCTCCTGGAAGTAATCGAGTAATTAATTTTGGTTGATGTATGCGCTCCCCTCTATTTTAATATTACATTACAACGCGACGAGTTTAGTCGTATCGGATAATGCAGAGAGGTCATTTGGTCCTCTCCGGTCATTCTGACTTTTTCAATATTTCCATCGAAAACGTATCTAGAATATCGCAGTAATTTTCGTTCGGAGACGCCACAGCGTATTGCGTTTATCGCTATCAGAAACGTTCGCAATAAACCTGCATCTCCGCCGACGAGAATTTCTGAAAATGGTGGCGCGGCAAGCAGCCCTCGCGGTGATTTATTTGTCCATTTTACAGCGTTCGCAGGGCGTCAGTCGCATGGATGTGCGTACCAGCGAAAGTACAGGTGCGCATGCAATGAAAATTCGATTGCAAGCTCGTCTGGGTACAGGGTCACCGTGGCTGAAACACGCGGTTATTTACGGCGTGCTTCGCGTGCTTTTTGCCGGTGCCGGTGCAGTGCAGTGCAGTGCCGCGGTTGCCTGTGCTCTTCCAGTGCTACAGCCGCTGCAGCTTCCATCCACCTTGCCCGATAAAACTCCCTATTTCCCTTTTCTTTTGCCCTTCTCTTTCTCTGCGTTGTCACCGAGCCGAGTCTAGCCAAGGGAACCCTCTGCACCACCAGAAACCGCCGCACGGCTTCCGCCCTTTGTTTCCTATAACCTGATACCGCGAATCCGACGTCGAATTAAAAATTGATCCTCGGCAAACCTTCATCCGATCCTAAAACGCCCCGACACCTCCGAAACGATCTTCTTTTTCTGAACTTCGATTTTTCACAACCGAAACTCACCGAGAATTTCTATCTCCGGAACAGCTAGCCAACATTCGCGTCCTCTGTTTCCAGTCGTCATTGGAAAATAGACCTGATCGATCGTCTCGTTGATTCCGTACCCAAATATCTACCGTAGATCCTTGCAATTCATTTTCTCCGCTTTTTCCAATTTCTCCGGGACCAGTTGTACAGCGTTCTCTCTGTAACTGTGAAACTGTCTGCAGAGTCACAATTATAGAAGAGTTGCTACATTCTTTATAGTATGCCGAAGGTAGAGGGGGATAGCGATTGTAAAAGAAAAAGTGACTGAAGTTCGAGGCGTTCGAAAGCAGTTTTTAAAAATCAAAAATATGAAATGTTGCAATCTTTTGCTTCGGTTGCGATAGTGTGAATCTCGCCGATAGTCGACACCTCGCTGGCACGGTCACAAGAGGGATTTCCCCCAGTTGTAGGAATAAAATTTGAACAGATAATTTTACGGAGAGAATACTGTACTTACTTTGCCGAGCTCGACTACATTGAAACGTTGCAATAGCTTTCAGCTGCAAGGGTTGGAACGTCTCTGTCCGTGATACTTCCCAAGCGGAAAGAGGTCTACGTTTGCTATACTGCTTAATCATTGATCCCAGACATCGAAAGGCTGCATTATCGAGCAGCAATGTTAAAAGGTGTTTGAAATGCAAGTAGAACGGACAGGGTTTGCTGTTATTGGTTCCATGGTGTTTCGGAACAGTAGAACAAGATAGGATCAGTAATGAACGGACGAGTGTCCCTGTCGACTGGTTCGTTCTACCGTAGTTTGACTGTCGGAAAGTCCACGCGGGAGTAGCATCGCGCCGCCCCGCTGTGTTCCAGCGTATATAACTTCACTGGCAGCATTTCAAGATAATTCAAGATAGATTTGCACGGATCATGGGATATACGCGACGCGGGGTAGAGAATCCCTTTTGACGAGTCAAGCTCAGTCGAATGCGTGCCATTCGTTGATAACGGGTTTGCCGACAGCTCCGCCGTGTTTCGTGAAATCCAGAGATTCGGACTTTTCAATTTCGTAGCGAGAAATTCGGCAACCCGAACGGGGGAACGTTCGAAAGAAGGCATTAACGCGTTAACGATACGTCGGCACGATCGACACCTTGGCAACGAATTCGACGTCTCTCCTTCGATTGGAGTTTTCGAAACCGGTGCTCCAACCAGTCGGGATAAACGTTGCGAACAATCGGGGGTAGAAACGGCAAAAATACTTTACTTAACCCTTTGCGCTAGCTGTGCAACGATCTATCAACATGGAATCCATCAAAAGAGAATATCTTTCGAGTCCGCAGTGGTGCAGAATTTTTAACCCTTCGCACTCGAAGCTGTTTTAACACCAAGACATTTACTCTGACTCAGAATATTTCCACTGTACCTACATGATTTAATTCCTTTTATGCATATAGGGTGTACGACTAGACTGCAAATTTTATGCATTTACAGCAGAATCGAGCAGATGAAAAATTTATGTCATTACTTTTCATCTATTAATATTATTAGGAGAAGAAATTACATTCTATTTCATTTCTATTCCTTGATTTATCATTTTTACCAATTCACTAGGTACAAAGATAACGATGAAAACATTGTTTCAAATAATAATAGTGTGGAAATTTTTAGTAGCGCCTTCGAGCCGTCATTCGAGTGCTATGGGTTAACTATTGCTATTTTACAATATTTGAAGGGTATAAATAAATAAACACGGATGTCCCCTGCGAGAAGAAGATTCTGGTTAAGATTATGGGACTGACGAGATCTACAATTTTCGAGTCATTACTTCATTCCAACTTTCATTGAAATACATTAACTGTTTCCGTAAATAATAAGCGTTCTACTGGTGAGCGATCAAAGACAAGACTCCGAATGCGAAGAGTTAACAGGGAATCGTGCTCGCAGTTTCTGCAGATACGCGTTTCAAGAGTTGTTTAGAAGTTGCTATTTTCATGGCACGGAAAGATCCTTGTCGGCGATGATCCTTGATGTTTGTGCAATGTCTTGCAGAAGTCAGAAGTCACGCTAGCGCGAAACAGCCAGGTGTCTGGCCGACTACTGGCTGCAGAATTCCATCGAGTGAGTTTCGGCACATCGTCTGTTGGAGGTCCGTCTGCCGGAAAGATAGACATTGCCTGGATGTCTGGAGATCCGGGATCCGACCTTCTGGTATGTCCGGCAGCCGGGTCTGCCGACGAGCACCGGTATGCGATCAGGTGGCGCAAACGGTCAACGAAGTGTTGCTACGGTATGTCGACGGTTTCCACAGCCTTTGAAACGATCGACCTCGTCAATTTCTTATACTATATAGCGCAGCCAGGAAAGTACGAAACCGCGTCGAAAAAGCCAAACAGCGAATGATAAAATGTGTACCGTGATTTATAAAAATACTTCTCTAATTTAATTGCTGGACGAAGCGGGAAGCACCGTGTCAAACGTCGAGAGACAATTCACAGGAAATAGTCAATTTTCTGTCTCTTTGATTTAAATGTAAAATTAAGAAATCGAAACCGTGTCGAGTGTCGCGGGGAAATTGATAAGAACTGCAAGAGGAAACATCGAGCTTAGTTAAGAGGATATCCGTTTTCCGAGAAACGCGTGCCGATTCAAGACCGGCGATTCATCCGTTGAACGAGATTTTCGTCGTGACTCGTTCACTTTTCCTCGTTACACGGTCGCAGGTCCCGCGACGAGCATGGAACTCCCCGTGGTGGCGACCACGCGCCACGAATTATTAAGGAGTCTCGCAATTAACGACTACTTTGCCGGTTAGTTAATCACAGTATGCAGCGGTGAGTGTACCTGGGGATTAAATCTCCGAAGACGGTGTAGAACTCTGCCGTTTGCTGGTCCGTTCTGTTTATTACTGTTCAAGTTTCTGGTGTCCGTGTTCCGTAGAATTGTTCCGCACAGTCTCTGCCGCGTAGGGACATCTCTCTCTCTCTCTCTCTCTCTCTCTCTCTCTCTTCTCTGCCTTCTCTCTCGCGCCACACAATTTCCTTCGGTGAAAACGAACAATCCGAAAGTTTCTTTTGTCGTCGTTAGCACCGTCATGGAAGTTGGATCTCATCGAGCAGAGTGCAGGTCAGTGCATCACCACCCGGAAGGCGACTAGCAAAACCGAAAGAGGCGTCCTACGGTCCGCCGCCGCGCCGTTTAGAATCCGCATCTCCGCCGGTGTTCGGAACACGCGTCCGTTTACAACTAAACAGAGGCTAATTTATGCGGTAATCAAGGACCGGCCGGCGACCCTCGTTCTTGTCCTTTGTATGCATACGCGGTGTAGTGCCAAGTGTATTTCCTGGCTTCTACAACCACCGACCGGCTGGACCCTTCTTCCCCCAGTTCTGTCTCTCTCTCTTGCTCTCTCTCTCGCTCTCTCCTTTCGCCAGAGCTTTTGTTTTACGACGCTCTCTATGTCTCTTTCATTGGTTCGTGGCAACACGGTCCTTTGTTCCCGTGGACGCTGATTCCGTTGTGATTCTATCGAGGCGCGTTCCCTGCGAGCACACACACCCACCCTGAGATCGGAGACACCTGTCCCTGCAGTTCTTGCAGTTGCAGATGCCGCAGATGCTGTTGCAGTTCCAGTTCCAACAGCCTCTCGACCATACTTGCGAATACGGTTACCGTTCGTATTTACGCTGCCTGTAAACTTCGGTTTTCGTGGATACACTGTTCCAACCGCTGCGACGACGAAGCCGGACCGACGCGCGGCGTCCACGACACTGGCTATCCTACGCTTCTATCGGTTGCAAACGTCAAACTTCGAAATACAACACAGGAATTTGCGGTCCAGCGGAATCGCGAACATCTCCGAAGGACATGAAAAGACAGAGTCTGTTTACGTATCTAGTGACAGAAGGTGGAACATCCTAGGGAAATCCTGAGAGATTACGATAATGGAATATACAGGACGATCAACGTAGCTCGGTCACGTTCAATATTTTTCTTGTCTTCGACCATCTGTCAAAGTGGTAATTTTTCAAAAATTTCTATCGATGAGTTCCACCAAATGTATACACTTGTATGTCTCCTTTTTAATTGTAGGGTCTATCTGGAATACTTGTATATCTCTTTATTAATTGTATTTTCATCTGAAAAAGAGCTTTTATCTCTGGCTACGTTGTACTGCTAACACAAGTTTCTTGAGATGTGCGGTAGCTATCTGTTCAGGGACCCGGGACTATTGTAGGATTGGTAGTGGACTGTATGGGAAAAATGCTAGTGGATCGGGTATGAACACAGAAGGGAGTCCGGAAATGGGAAATCGAGTAGGAAGCGTGAGCGGGAAAAGAGATGGAAAGAAATTGAGATTTTCGTTGCAACGACTTTATTACACTCACTCGCGTAAGCGACAAGAAACGGCACGATCGAGAAGCGTGTACTGGCAATCCCGAACGGCAGAAGACAAAATAAACAATGGGCGCGATGTAGAGCATGTAAGGCGTCGGAACGTTAGAACGAATCTGTTCGATACGGTGATGCGAGCGATTAACGGTGGTTCTCGGTAATCACGTGACCACGCATCGCGAGCGCGATACCGGGAACCGCCAAAAACAGGTGTCTCGTGCACAGGTGATCCTCAGGAGCGCATATCCTGGGTCCGTGTAACGCGGGGTGATACCGAGGTCTATAGCGCTCGCCTTCGATATCTTACGTCTAAACTTAATTCTAAGCTTAATCCTAAACACTATCTCCTCCGTAGATCGTACAATCCGAGACCTGGAAATTTGAAACGATTCGTCTCGAGGCTTTAGAAAATTGTAGATTTGAGAAGCGTGGAAACACAGTGGAAATAATTTAGTCTCGCGATTAGGCAGTGCCGTTGGCTGGCGAAGCGGCGGCTTCTGTCATTACCTGGTATATAAAATATGTGCACGTTCTCGGTACGTGTATGACGCGGAAGAAGTTCGGTTGTACGTACGTTACCGCGGACAATGTAACTGGCGAGCGGCCAGGACTACCAACCCAACAAACCGTTCTATTGTCCAAGGTATGCGTTCGCGCGAGCGCGAGTAGGAGAGGGTGAGCCAGAGCAACGAGCGCAGGCAGGCAGCGTCTACTATGCGGGTCATATCAGATTCCTCGGTGTACGGGTTTTCCCACCGGAAAAGCTGCCGTTCCTAAAATTTCGCAAAAAAGGAGGGATCGCGTGCCGGATGATCTATTCGATCCAGCTCGCCGAACTCGTACCAATGGACGACGTCGATCGAAATTCCCCAGCGATAGATGTCGGAGGGGAAAAAGACGTCTCTTTTCATTCCCGTACATGCAATCCCCCCGTATTGAGGCCGAACAAAGGGCCGATTGTTCCTTTGACACCTGAACATCCGCTTCCTCAGAGTTTCCCCGACGTTTGGCGACTGATTCTCGGAGGAAATTAAGGTTTCACTCTTCCCCCGTTCGCGTTTAATGAATTCCACCGGCGATCCCGTTAATTCGCGTCTATGAACGACACTCCTCTTCCCACGGATCGGCTCGTTTGCTTCTCTTTCTCTCCCCGGTCTAATTTTTCATTTATGCACCGCTCGAAGTCGACATTTTATTTCCTTCCACCGATGATCGGTCGATCGATCGATCTTCCCCTTCGGCCAAAGCTGAACACGCGCGAATGGAAATGATTTCTTTCGAACTGCGAGCGGTGCTATGCGGCGTGGCCCGGTGCGGTGCGGTGCAATGCAGTTGCGGCGACGAGGCCGCCGATCGGATTCTTCCGGTTCCGTTATTGTTACGGCACACAATTTATACAACGATCGTTCTCGATTCGCGAGCCTCCCTTGACTTCCGCGGAGCCAATAGCCTGTAGAACAAAGGCGGACAACTGATATTGCACCGCAGTTTGGCAATTTCCCAGCGCCGACGGTCCTACGATTTCCACCGTTCCCGATTTTGTTTGGCTGCTTCTGGACACTGATGAGCTTTCTCCCGACAACAATGACGGCCATTATTCGATCGTTCTCATTACCGTCGGTCTCATTATTGGCTGCGCGCGAAAGATTCGAAACGAAACGAGACGAGACGAACCGTACCGATTTTCTCGGAATAAGGGAAATGGGACGCGCAAGGAGGAATCGATGGGAAAATAGAAGAGAGAGAGAGAGAGAGAGAGAGAGAGAGAGAGAGAGAGAGAGAGAGAGAGAGAGAGAGAGAGAGAGAGGAGGATTTCAACGCTGCCACCGATGAAAAGTGTCCGTTAGGCTCCCGGTATGGAAGCGTTTCCCGGCTCGAATCTTAATTTACCTGTCTAGTCGGGTTTCAATCGATTGCAACGCCGAGGCGGCACGCATTTCTGCTCCTCCGTACACGCGATGCGCTTGTCCATGGTCGAAAGGGTTCGTTCGTCTCGCCGGGAATACTTCGAAAACTCTTTCGTGACAGCTCGTTAATTCCCCAATTGCGTCGGCGTGCGACGCCTCGGGATAATTGGAAACGTCAAACTAATCGAACAATACACGTTCGCCGGGGGTATCTTAAGGGGAAACGAGCCGATTCGATACGAATGACACGCGCGTCGTACGAATAATGACAAGGACGGCGGTGAGCGATCGAGGAAAAGATGATTGCCCTCGAGATAATGGACCGGCGCGACGACGCACCCCTATCGAGATGCCGTTCAAAAAACTGGAACGGGTATTCCGTAAAGAAATATGTTAGAAAATATACGGTTCAGAATGCATCGGGTAGGTGGCGTTGCATGCGGTATCGAGTTCCTTGTACGCTTATGCGGGGCCTGTTCACCAATGCGGTAAAAGCGTCTAAGGTTATACGGTGTAAAGAATATTCCTCATTTTTGTTATTACTAATATATAGTGTGTAATAAATATTAATGATACATTAAGCAATCATCACTAAGTGTTTTAGCTACGTATGAATAACAGTTCTCCTTCTACGGATTCCATCTCGTAAAGTCGATTTCTAATAAAATATATATCCTCCACGACCCATTTCATTTTTGTTGGGGCGGTTGCGTCCGCAGGAGGTAGGGAGCAAACCGCGCGCGAATTGCGCCACCTGACAATAGGGAGTAGGATTAGCGAGTCGCTTACTAGACGTAGAACTGTGCACACGTCCCGGCGTCACTGTATATTTTATATTATAGCATTGAAACTTAACGAGTTAAAATATAGTGAGTAATAACGAACTCTCTGTCTCAATTCATTTGCTCACATACACAACCATTTTTATCTTCGATAAATAGATTTGTGGTGGTTTTCGTTTTTCCGTCGCGACTCTGAATGTCATAATAAAACTAAGCCCGGTACTCGAATGTGGAGCGCGGACCCAGAAAAAGAAGGCGCGGCTCTCTCTCTCTCTATATATATACATATTTCGTTGCTCGGAAAGTTTCTGCCGCCTTCTCAGATAAAAGTGTGAAATTAGTTTTGAAACCGTCCTAAGTTCTCCGAGACCATTACAAACTTTTAATTTTGTAATATTTACCATATTTCCGGCGGCACGCTCGTAGCAGTTTCAGCTTCTCGAGCTCTCTGGTATATGTACATATATTAAGCGTCGCGTCGTCCAAATGAAATCTCTCTCGCTCTCTGGCCCCGACTCGGATCGATTTCGTCCAACGGAAAGATCGATGTATCGCGTGCGCGCGTTCGCTTCTCCGTGGACATAATAACGAGTCACTTTTGACGCATTGTTGTAGATCTAGTCGTGTGGGTGTAAAGTTAATTAAACGTTTCTCTGTGTTGCCGGCGCGAAGACTGGCAGACGCGCGACGCGTATTCGACGCGATTCGACGCGACGCTTCGCGTCGTCACGTTCACGCTAATTATTTCGGATATTTCATTACAGAGCGTTACGATAAATCAGCGGAAAATTCACAGTTGGACGTGACTACGCCTTGTCAAATATCTGACGAGGTCGCGTGTACATGGCTCGGCCGTTCGATCATCGGTCAATTTCGTGGACGCTCATTCATCGATGGAATTCGAGTGGCCGCATTCGCGTGTACGAAATTTTAATTAACGAACTGCCGCCGCCCTGTGCAAAAACGGCCGAATAAAGTTACCCTTCGTGAAAGGCTATTAGCCGCGCAAAACGTTCCCCGCGGAACGTTTCGCAAAAAGCTACGAACGTGGTGTCTGGCTGCTCTCTCCCGCACCCGCGCCCGCTTCCGCCCCCGCGTCTCTCCATCGCGGCCGCCCTTACACCCGTCACCCCTTCCCCCACCCCTTCGCACACCCCTTTGCCCCTTTTACCCGTCCTCGACAGCCTCGTTCGGGCTCAGCCTCATCGAGAAATTAACATAGAGTAATTATCCGGTCAAATCATATTCCAACGTGTAATAGAGGCTGACAACGCGTGCAACGCGGAATCAGCGTTTTATTGGGCTCGCGCATTCTGCTTCGCGCCGATATAACGAAGATCGTTGAACCCTCGCAACGTTGCACACATCAAAAAATACTGCCCTCGAGAATTTTTTCGAAACCGTTCAGCTTCGCTCGTTTCGCTCCACCAACCTTTCCTCGGGCGTCGTCCAACGCGTTTCCAAGCAGCCACTGCCACTCTTAAGTCTCAATTAATTAATTTCCCAAGCATTTATCAAATTAAGCTGACACGCTGCCACGAACTACGCAAGCAACGGACCGCCGTACCGGATGTATCGATTTAATGACCGGCTCAATTTCAGCTCGTCTTTTGTCACCGTCAACGAAACGACCAGCTATCCCGTCCATGCATGTTGAAGTAGTTTAGACATTGTTGTTGTCGGCGCTGTTGTTTCAGATGCAACCGATACGGGAGGGTTGTACCACTGAAGACGTAGATCCGTTCTTCGATATTATTCCTCGAGTACTAAACTAAACAGCTCGATTTCCTCCGCGGTTAAACGTCTCGAAAACACTTACTCTGAAATTAAACCTCTGGGCATCGTATTTGTGCTAGTTCGTTCCACGAGCCGTGAAGTTTCTTATTGTATTTTATGCAGCATCTTTTCGTCGATCTAAAATGTGCACTCGAATCATTCAAATTCGAAGCTCGAATTTTGGCGAAATTTATTTGCTGGCATCCCGTGCCGTATGAATTAAAAAGAGGGAATACAAACGTTTGATTCTGGAGAATTAAAAGCTCTTCAATTTAAAACCTTAAAATCTTTTGAAAAATGAAATCAAATTGGCTCGTACGTGAACGTAATGTGAGCAAACGACACGATTTAGGCAGCGACATGATATTTCCACTAATTCGCGAGAAAATTTCGTTGAGGGCATTATAACGCGGGCGAGGCGCGTGCACCGATTAAATTTTGTTTCTTTTGTTCCAGGTAAGTAGCCCGCGCCGATCTCCCGGCTACGAGTTTGTAAATTTGGCAAACTACCCTAGCAAGTAAGTGCCGAATCCGTGGCTAAAGGGCGGCGCCGCCTTTGCGAGCTTTCGAGCGCCCCGCAATTTCTGCTTCTGCGAGTCGAGATATCGTCCGAAACTGAAATAGTAACCGAGGTTTCGGTCGCCGGAAGAAACGATTCTTCGGACAGCCGATCGCGCTAGTACACGCGAGAGTACGCGCGGGTGCGACCAATGGAAAAAAGAAGTGGCGGCATTCATTTCGAATTTTTTATTTGACGGGCATTGTTCCATCCAGCGAGCGGTTCACCTCGCGCCACGGCCATTTTACGGGCTTCACTTTGCACCAGTATTATATTCGCTCGCATTGGAAAATGGATTTCGTCGTTGCGCCGCCCTCGGCCCTGAATAGGGAGATTCAAGAACCACGGCCCTTCGATTCCGCCTGTATTTTCGACGTCAATGTATTCGTATAATCCGGTTTACCAACGAGAATGACTTAACCCTTTGCGGTCCTATGTCCAGCGGGCAAATGGACTTTGTATTTCGTTTCTGTTGAAATAAAGTACTCACATTGTAAGTAAAACTCACATCCGGGAATGTCGGCGTCGCTTTGGCTGTTGCAGTCTTAGACCATATAAACCTATAGACACGGCACAGATAATTTTCCCTGAAGCAAAGATGATTAGAAAGTGCGACTCACCTTTTCAAAAGATGTATAAGCTATGCTCATCGACAGTGCCTACGCTTGACTTATATGGGTGGTGAGGGGGGTCAGCGGGTGCGTCATGGAAAGAATAATTTCAAAGAATTCGGCATTTTATCATGAAATAATCAATATATAAAATATATTTGAGATAAAAATGTTTATTCTATATGTTTTGTTAAGGTATTACAATGAAGTATGAAGTAATCATAGTATTATATATTAACTATTTTAGTAACCGATATTTGATTCTGATAATTAACAACTTTCGCATATAATATTTTAAAAATTGAAAATGTCAATATATGATTTCTGCTCTATTACAATCATTAAAGGAAGAAATAACGTTCAATATAGTTTATTACATTTATTGATTACAAAATAAAATTGCTTTTGTTAACTTACTGCGTATTTTCTTATGCTCTACTGTACATTTCCCAATATGATACAATCACAAGTTACAATACTTAAATGCTACTAATTTTATTAGTAAGGCTGACATAGCGGTCTGCTATATCAGCCATTTTGAAATTATCTAAAGACTTTTCTTATGAGTCACACTTTCCGTGGTCTTTGCCTCACTGAACTCTCGGCTTTCCTATACGCATACTATACCTATGCCGGGTCTATTATGTGGGATTAGGACTCCCCAGGTCACATAAGAAATTAGGAAGAAGGTGGGAGGGTTCCGTGGGTGAGCGCGTTAGTCGATCGGCTACCACTGCGAGGGCCCGGGTTCGATTCCCGGCGCGGTGCCTTCCTTTTTCCTGAGATCCTACACTTGGGGGCTCGTCCGGGATGGGGGGAGCACCGATCACCGCACAATGGCGACGATAACGGACGAAGACGAAAACAAAGCGAGCGTAGCGAAGAGGTCGCACGTAAGCGAAGCGAGAAAAAGTGCGAATTGCGAAATACGAGTTACGAGACGAGTGCGAGAAGTTGTGTTGATGGCGCTGAGGCCAAACATACACAAAAAGTAATCACGCTGTAATCAACATTCGAGGGCGAATGTCATTGCTGGACGGCCGAGTGTGGGATTAGGACCCCCCAGACCACAAATACCGTAGGAAATTAGGAAGAAGGTGGGGAGGGTTCCGTGGGTGAGCGCGCGTTAGTCGATCGGCTACCACCGCGAGGGCCCGGGTTCGATTCCCGGTGCGGTGCCCCTTCCTTTTTCCTGAGATCCTACAATTAGTACATATGGTCTAAGGTTGCAGTGTGGCAACTTGAAAAGGGGCTAATGGAGTGTGCGTCATAAGTCGAAATGACGATCGGCACTAGACGAGAGTGGGGAAGACGTTAGTTGCACGTCCGCCCAAGAGTCAGTTCGACAGAAGAGTCGGTTTGGGCAGGAAATACCTGGTATATATAATAAGTTCACAGTTCCAAGTTTTTTATATTAAAAAAAGATCCTTATTCACTAACGCTGTACTTTATGATAAGAGAAACACCATTCCTATCATATCCTCAACAGTTTCGATAAAAAAAAAACGCGACTTTATATTGTATTTTTAAAGCTTATTTTGAAAAAATATTCTGCATATCTTATAGCAGAGTATTGTTCAATTGTAACAGAGTCAATGGGAAGTAAATTGCAAACGGAGCGTAGGCTACGACGGGTTAAGGATTCTAGAACTTTTTCGACAGCCATGGATGTTCGCGATCGCGCGAATTCAAACGGGCTGTTGACGCGACGCGCCCTCCTCGCCCCGTCGTGACGTCACCCCCCGATCGCGATCTCCTGCGAAGCCGTTACGCGACTCGCGTTACCGCGTCGTTCCTCGACAGGATCACGCGATGACGGTGACCCAATCAGCGGGCACCCCATCATCGGGTAATCCTCGAGAACCAATCCCCATAAGTCTATTGTGTGGAATCTCTCGATTCCCCGAAATTTCGTCACTTCGCGCTCATTATTCGCAGAAATCAGTTGTCGTCTCTCTTGTTGTACTTTCTCAACTACGCGCTGATTTCTCTCTCTCTCTCTCTCTCTCTCTCTCTCTCTCTCTCTCTCTCTCTCTCTCTCTCTCTCTCTCTCTCTCTCTCTCTCTCTCTCTCTCTCTCTCTCTCTCTCTCTCTCTCTCGTACGCGACGTCGCTCTTCATATTCAAATCGATCTAGTCTCACCGCATTCAGTTATTGTTCATACATTTTCTTCTTGTTCTACATTTTCAACCTCAAAACAAATACAGTCCACTTTGTTCTCGTAAGAAGCAGTGTTTGTCGTGTCGCTACAGTTTTTCAACCTTCGCGCACAGAGCTGTGCGTTTCCCGTCTATTCCTTCGCTAACGGAATACGTGACCGTCGGTCAATTCCGCTACAATGGAAATTGAGCATCGGTGGACCGAAGAATGAATCAACCTGTACGCGCGTAACGAGTGTACGTTACGATCGGCTCAGGCTCTAAACACAGAAGGTATAATCCTGGGAAGGTTAATGGTGAACATAACGGCGTTACCGTATCCTCTCGCAACGTAAACTGAAACACGCTTTAACCATCCATTAAACTGGCACGTCTTTAACTCGCTGGACGAGCGATTTTACGCGCGTCTAGATTTCCGGCTTATCTCTACTGTCAGGGCTGTGGTTAAGGGCCGATCAGCGCGATAGTTTCTTTCAAATCTCACGGGGCGAGTGAAAAAACTCATGATCCAACCCCGGTCATCGCAGAATCGCGATCCGAATTCCGGTTGACTACGTTCCATCGCGTTCTTCATTTTCCCCTTTTCGAAATCACTGAACCTTCAATTCCCTTTATTTCGGATAGCAACCGGAGCGATGATCAATAGATTTTACAATATTTTGAAGAATTTGAAATTATTGATAAAGATTTGGTAATTTTATTGTTGTCGTTTGGTTGAATTTGAGATCGAATCGAAACGAGTTCAAAGGATTTTTGAACGGTTCGATTCTCGCGTTTCATTTCGCGGATCGAATTAATCGAGTTCACCCGTACGGCATCCAAATTACAGAGCGGCGGCGAGTTGTAAACGCGTCCTTGACATTTCGTGTATCGATTCGTTGATTAATCAATTGAATTTCAACCAGCAGCCCTTCGATCGTGTTCGAATCGCTATAACACACGGTCGGGCGACGTGCTCTTAGAACAAACGATTTTTGTATCTCGCCTCCTGACCGTGCACACCGTCGGGCGAGTTTTATTAAATTCCGATGGTTCGACATGAATCGAGAGGAAAACCTTTGTGCCGGTTCCACCGAGGAATAATTGATCCGCGAGAGACACCGGAATCCAAACGCACGAATGCCTCTGAAACTGTCAAGGAGCTACCACCGGTGAACGTTAAAACCACAACGACGACGGTGGCCACCGTGCTGTGCGGCAACTTTCTAATTCCAATATTTCCCGGCCGATGTTTCGACAACGACCGATATCCGAGACGGTCTTATTTAACTCCGGTGTTCATTAAGCAGACGGCAAAACGAAGCCCCGAACTTTTTCATTGCTCGCTCCGCGAAAACTTTGCTTGGGCGAGTCCTTGAGTTTCAATTTCAATCTCCTTTAATTGAACAGTTAAAAAAGTTCCTTCGACAGGGATTCCTCTTGTCGCGCAACGACGCCGTCAAGATTTAGGGCGCACCGTTTAACCCAGCAATGTTTTCCGAGACTTCACCTCGGAGAAGGAAATGCCAGCACCCGCGTGAACCGCGATACAGTACCTACATAGAGAGAGAGAGAGAGAGAGAGAGAGAGAGAGAGAGAGAGAGAGAGAGAGAGAGAGAGAGAGAGTGGGAGAAGGAAAGGGAGAAGTTGTGGCCGTTTTAGGTGAAACATTAACGAAGGAAGCATTTAAAACTTGAAACTCGGTCGAACTTCTTACGCGTAAACATTAAAACCATCCGGCTAAGTGGCACCGCCGTCTACTCACCAGCAAGAACAACCGGTTATCCGCGCTTCGAGCGCCAGTTTACTGTTGATGGCCGCGTTTCTGCTTGGCATTAAGAAACAGGGGCGCAACCCATGAAAATTATTGGCTCGTGCCCACCATTCACCCTCCCCTATTCGTTTTATTCTGCTAGCTTTACAGCGCATAGCGGATTCATTGTTGCAAATCAACGAAACTGCTCGGTCCTAACCGGGCCTAGTCTAGAATTAATTGCGACAAAATGAAACGGATTACAGACTTTTCCTTTTACACTCGGCTTTCTACCATCTTAGAGTGTACGCATAATTTTTTTGGAGGTGCGTAGGTACTCGCATATTCGCGGTACGGAGTGATCTTTACAGATACGTTCTCTGGAAACTTTCCTTCGTTTCGCTTGGGATTAAAAGCTTCTCTCATTTTTTTCTCTAAATTATAAAATGACATATTCGTGAGATTTTATTAAAGCAGAAAGTAGAGAAAGGGTCTAGCAGGGTAAGCATAGGAAAACGGTCCCAGCGCCGATTTTAGTGTTCAAACTCTCGAAATGAGGCTGTTTGCTTGAAGAACCACTGTGAGTAATTTCAGACCCCTACCCCCTTCCTTAAGGGTGATATGGGGATAACAACCCTAAACTTTATATTTTTTTTTCTCAAAAACTACTTGAGATATTCGAATGCTTTAAAATGGAAATTGTACGTACCTTTAAGCTCTATTAAATATATTTTTTTCCAAAATTGTAGCTCAATCATGGACGGTAGAAATAAAGGAATTAATTTTTTCGGTGTGGTTTTGGTAAACAACCCCTCGAGTGACACCTCTGAAAAAATATCAGGAGTAAAGCTTTATTGTTAGGCTATAAGTTGCATAAGTTACACGGGGGTCGGATTGGGGGAACAGACTTAAAAAACAATAAAACTAGTGTATAGCCTCCTTGCGAAGTATACTGAAGTGGCCGCATGGCCGATCGAAGGGTCAATAAAAACGTTCATGTTGGAGAATTTTTTATGAAAAAACTTAATTGTATTTATGAATGTTATTACCTTGCAAAAATTACGTAATTTATTGATGAAAACAGCGACGACGACTAAATTACAACGTGTAAGTTAAAAAATTACTTCTTTATCAAGGTGTAAACTACGCACAGAACATTAAACACATTATTCTCCTAAATAATCCGATATACTATCTAAATATTTTCGAATTTTTTATTTCAGGTAATCCATATTTTTAAGCAGCGATTCATGTAAAATAGGTTTCATGAGTTTTGTTATTGTCGGATAAAAAATAATTAAATAATTTTTGCAAGGTAATAACATTCATAAATACAATTTCTTAAGTTTTTAAAAAAACAATTCTCCAACATGAACGTTTCTTTTGACCCTTCGATCGGCCATGCGGCCACTTCAGTATACTCCGCAAGGAGGCTATACACTAGTTTTATTGTTTTTTAAGTCTGTTCCCCCAATCCGACCCCCATGTAACTTATGCAACTTATAGCCCAACAATGAAGCTTTACTCCTGATTTTTTTCAGAGGTGTCACTCGGGGGGTTGTTTACCAAAACCACCCCCAAAAAATTAATTCCTTTATTTCTACCGTCCATGATTGAGCTAAAATTTTTGAAAAAAATATATTTAATACAGCTTAAAGGTACGTATAATTTCCATTTTAAAGCATTCGAATATCTCAAGTAGTTTTTCAGAAAAAAAAATATAAAGTTTAGGGTTGTGATCCCCATAACACCCTTACGGAAGGGTGTAGGGGTCTGAAATTACTCACAGTGGTTCTTCAAGCAAACAGCCTCATTTCGAGAGTTTAAACACTAAAATCGGTGCTGGGGCCGTTTTCCTATGCTTACCCTGCTAGACCCTTTATTGATGCAGAAGCAAGAAAAATCCATTGTTCGACAATCTGTTCAATTACTTCGGGAAAGCAGGGAAGATATGAACTGTTACAATTTTTTCTTTGGAAACCAAGATGCCTGGCGGATTGGAACGCGGCCGTAGATGTTAGAGGAACCTGTTTTGTAAATATTTCGAGCGGATAAACTGCGAGGGTGGCAGGGAGATCGTGTCGGATGTTAGGCAGATCGATGATGGACGATTTCGAGGTAGCCGGAAATCGGCGGCGATTACGTCGGCGCGTGTACAAGCGGGCAACGTATTAGCGAAAGCAGTGATCCGTGGGAAACTCGAAGGCGGTAAACCTTTCGTAGGAATCTAATAGAGTTACCGTCGGGGTACGAGGATTACTGGAAAATACGTCAGACCGGCTACGGGTCGGCGCTGCATTGCGGTGTACTCCACCACACACGAGGCATGTATGATCCGCGTGTGTAGGAACGATGCAACGCCGGATACGTCGGGGTGGTGAGGGTTCGTTCGTCGGTGAGGGTTTTATCGGCGGATTAGCATTGCTTTACATAGTTCCGAACGGGTTTGCATAGGTTTCAGACCGCCACGCCGTCTGCCACATGCCGCAGAATCGAATGGAAGCTCGACGAATCCGCAAACCGATTTTCAGTCGTTCTAACCAGAATCTTCTAATCTGCCGTCGAAAGCTTCGACCTGCGGAGACTATCGACTTCCTATCGCGCGATCCCACTCGCCTAGATCCTTCGCCTGTGATCCTCGGAAAGTCCCTTGGCTCTTTCAACGCGTCTACTCGCCGTAGATGAAAATAAAAATGCGAGACGGACCTTCGGGTAGTTGGAGAGGGCCGAGCTTGTACCTTGGATCACGATTGATCGGCTTATGAATCTCGGAGTCGCCCGACTCTATAAAATTCTACGGTTTCTGGAAAAATCGTCTATTACCGCTGGCAGCAAAGCGCTAAACGCGGCATGCCTGCTTCCCCTCCGATGGAACGAGAACGATTCTTTCGGGATATTAATCTTCGCGCTGATGAAAGTACAATTTACACCGGGGGCAGGCATAAATCTTCTTTTTCATTACGGTGTAGGCCCCCGGCGGCGGACAAAGGTGGGTCTGCTTTTAAAATATAGCGTTGGCCGGCTTCAACGCGTAACGAGGCCCGGGGCAATAAATATGAGCCACAATGGATAGTAATTAGAGTGTATTTTAATAGAGGAACAATTAAGAAAGTGGGTCGCGTTCGGAGGACGGCTACTAGCGTTAGGTAAGAACGGCAGTCGAGTCGAGCGATTTACGCTCCGCGCGGGGACGACTGTGGTCGCGCGCCACTGCTAGCAGGATAACAAGGCAAGGGATAGCATGCGGGGAGTTTTACACGGTGGCTTTCATTGCCCATCTGCATCGGTATAATAGCGGCTCCTTTAATTAGATGTGCGACCGCCATGCTCTTTTGTCCTCGAAAAAAAAAAAGGAACGAGAGCTGCGCGCAGGTCCGGGAAGGATAATTCCCTTCCTTGTAAACGGGCACTTGGCCAATGAACCGACCAATCAACCTTAAACGAACGAACGCACCACTTTGTCGAGTCATCGAAATTACGCTCGCTCGAATACTGACTCTCAGTTGCGTTCGAACTTGACTGCTCTTACGCCTAATTATTCTCTACGTTCGTTTGTTTTACTCATTACACAAAATCGAACCTTCGGTGAATTTTTTTAAATAAAACGTACCGCGCAAACACTTCACTTTCCTGGATAATTACAAATTGAATATACATTTGCGGCATTGGTACGCTGACAATTTTGACACGAGGATTACTCCGCCAAAGCATTGTGGGGACTAGGCGATCGCTTTAACACTAGAACTACCAGGCGGGTCAAAGTGACTTGTTACTGATTTTTTCTTCCACGGTTATTGCAATTATAAGAATGTTTCGATGCGAACTTTTTCGATGCACTTTTTTATTGAAGCACATATTAACCTAAAGATTTCACGAGATATGAGTAACTGTAATCTTGTCATTATTATAAAGCAATGTATATTAGTGTGATTTTGAACCCGGTAGTTCTAGTGTTAATTAGTTTCAGCACATACTAACTTTATAAAATATTGAACAAATTTAGCAAAATAATGTGGGATTGGAAGGTTTTGCAAGAACAAGCTTCAACGTAACGTATTTATTTAATAAAACTTATAACTAATCTAATGTTCTACGGTACGGCTTTATCTCGCACGGTCTACACTACTTTTACGCTAAACTTCGCTGTACTTCATCTACGTTATCCGACTTCACTGTTCTCGCTCCAAACCCGGAATGCCTCGACTTCGCACTCCCCGCTTGCACCTCACACACACACTCTCTCTCTCACTCCTTCGCTCTCTCTTTCTTTCTTGACCACAGCGAAAAGGTAAACAAACACGGGCCACCTGCAGACGCTCGTGCGCTCGCTGAACACCTGCAAATCAGGCGATCCTACAACAATGTAGTGAGAAATTGTAGACGTTATATACCCGTGACAGCGATGGCGAACGTGTTAATAATATCGTAAATGCTGCAGGACTCGCGATAGCACTAAAAACCGATGCAGGGAGCCGCAATGATTTTCCGTTAGCTGTTTAATGGAAAGAATTAGAACCAGGGTCGAGTAGAGGGGATTTCGAGGAGCGAGCGATGCACGGAGGAAGGAACGAGGAGGGAAAGAGTAACGAAGGAAATGAAAACATTTGAATAAAGTCGTCCTCCGTTTCTCCGAAGACTCCATCGATATCCTCTCGAAGTAAATTAAGACAGAAAGGATTGAAAGTTTAATTGCATGCAATTTGACCCTCTCTCCGTTCCTTTTGCAAGCCGGTCGGCGTGTTTTTTTTCTTGCTTACCCGGCGCGTCTAGAATCTGGAGTCTAGACTCTAGACGGAATCAACTGAGAACGCTGAACGCGGGGTTCGGGGCTCGGGGAATCGATAGGGGCGCCTAAGGAACGCGAAAGAAAGGTGGAAGACAGCATAGATGGGAAAAGGAATTCGACGGGGCTCGATAGTGAACCGGTGAGGGGAGGGGGGAGGCGGACAATGGAGCTAGAACGTAATCAGAATGAAACCAGAATTATGCAGATGCCGGATATCCGATGGAAAAACCGGGTAGCCGTGTATTCTTCACGGAGCCGACCCTTTAGCCAATAGACATCTGGGATTTCCTGAATTGAATGTAAATTACCATTTGCCCGTGTTCTCGAAACGGCGATCTGTCGTTAAGCTTTTGCAAATAAGCTCCCCCCCCCCCCCCCCCCACCAGTCCGCTCCACTTTATGCATCCTTTTTTCCCTCTCGATAAAACCCCCGACGCGAAAGGGGGACACGGTTTTCGATTAGCGCTGACTGTAGGCAGCCATTTTTCTCCCGGTTTTAAAAGCATGTTCATCGCCGTGGAAACGGCGTCGTTGACAATTCGTTAATGCTTCAACATTGTGGCGAGCCTCGATTAGAATATCGCGGCGTTAGGCGGTAAATTCTATTTATTTAATGCGCAAAATAATCCGTGGTTAAACGAGGCGGGCGCGTACGTATAATTGTCGATGAAACACATTGATAGGGCGTAATTGATGAATAATGAAATGCAGTACTATTTTCTCGCCCGCGCGTCAAATAACCTCCCGCATCGTACAGTCAATTTTAGAACTACAGTGAACGATACGAGCAACATTCCGTTATCCTGGTTCTCGTCTTTCGACTTTCTCGAGTCGATCTCGAATCATCGTTCGGGATCGATCGTTGGGTCTTCATCGTGACGGGAGCGTTAATCAACGAAACGCAACGGTGTGACCGCGAGTTATTGTTTTCGCGAGGAATTTGGAAACACGTGATCTCGGCCCTTCGTGTCGCCGCTCGCGGCGAATAATGCAAACGTTCCATTTTCGTGGCCGCGACTTGATCGATGATCACCGATGACAAGCAGTTTCATGCGCGCCTCGATTACATACCCGGCAAATTAATTGGTGAGCGCCGAGTGTACGGGTTACTCGTATTTGCGCAACCGAAACGCTACATTCCGCGTATTGTGTTCGTTATTACTTGCGTCCGTCGCGTCGATTCAGTATCGCGATCAAAGACTGTCTACGATCAGAATCGATCGGATCGGCCGCTATGGATCCGAGTATGTATGTATGTATTTGGTTTATTTCAGCCTTACGGCCAAGAAATGTGACTTGGTTTTACATTAACCTAACTGTACAAATCTATCTTATTTCACGCATTCGGTCCATACTTCCTCTCACACTTTTTCTTTGTCTCCCTCCTTCCTACACTGACCTGCTCTGGTTGTCTCCTAATTCCTGCTAATCCAACCATTGCACCCTTCCCCATTCCCTAACATTTGTTCATTGGTTTGGTATATTCTCTGGTATAGTCTATTTTCTCTCTTTCTTCTCAACTTCTCCAACCACTCTTCGACATTTCTATCTTTCCTCCCACTCGCTGCATCCTTGGGGATCCGAGTATGTATCAGAGTTAAACGTCGCGTCCACCCATATTCCTGATTCCTGATTCTGTGCTCATTCGCGCCTAGGTCGGATCTGGTCTAGAAAATGTCGTCTCCTCTGGCCTCAGATTTTTCCCTCGAAAATTCGATGAAACTTTCGATCTACGGATAGATCCATCGAAGGTAATATTTTCGTTACTATATTCAAATATTTCGTCGATAAATTTCGTACGATATTTAATAAATTCCGGGAATTTCTGTATCGGCGTTTCCAGACGCGTGTACCATGGAGTTTCGTTTCTGGTTCCCGTGTGCTACTCAAAAACCGTGGGCGCGATCTGTAAAAGTTTTTTTTTCCGCGTCGCCATGATATAATTAATTCTCACCGAAACGTCCGCTTAGTAAATTACGAGTGGATCTCTCTCGGCCGGGGAAACTTCCACATGGTTTCTTGGCAGTTTTCGCAAAACAAAAATAAGGTAGAATTCGCCGGGAAAGAAGAAGGGACGTAACTTTTAGCCGCCCCCGTGGCGGACTAACTTGGACACGTTTCTGTTTCCCTTTCTGGCACTTTGAAACTGCGAGTTTCAACTTTCTGTCGTCTGGATACAAATATAATTTCACTCTTACCTTCTATCTCGCTCGTCGCGGCGGTGGGAGGACATGGACGGCAACGGATGCCAAAAAACTGACAAAAGAATACGGGAACGAGAGAAAGGAAAAACCATCACTGTCAAGGGACAGGAAACCTCTTATTGCGCGAATTCGATTCCCCCGGGAACGGAATTTCACGTCTTCTTAAAAACGGTTGACGGCACAGAATCCAAATTGAATATGGTAACTCGAACTTTGTTATCGCTCTGCAAATCAATCGATTTATCTACGGATCAAAGCTACGCCCGTTCACCGGAGTACAATAAAATTGCATCGCGCGATGGAAATGCAGTTTCCCGATTGTTTAGATAAATTCACATTTACCATGATATCCAAATGATTATAGTATACGTCTGGATGGATTTACAGTATGTATCGGGTTTACAAATTAATTCGTGGCCGCCGCAATCAATCATTAGTAACGTTATTTTAGATCCAATTAAGCAATTATTTATAATAAGGAATGAATTAACTGAATGTGGTATAGATTGTTTGTAAATGATCAACAGGTTCAAAAAGAAATAGCTACGAATTAATTTGTACATCCAATAAAATGTTTGAGAAAGAAATGCAATGTAAAAATGGAAAATCAAGTTATAATGAATTTCACGTTGTTGTTAAGACAAAAAGAAGAGTGAAGCAATGCAATTAGCCTGGCTGTTGCAATAATTAAATTAGTTGTTGCAGTGTCAGAATGATCGATGCCATTTTTGAAACCGCACGGACGCCGCGATATGCATTGTATTGTACAAACGGTGCAGAAGCTGAAATAGGAGGAAACATTTGTTGCTAGGCGACCGTCCATTCGGATAGCGGAGGGTTCGAATTCCAGGGCGTTCGGATACGAAGGGGCTTCACTATACTTCCATTTAACGGGACTCGCAGCCGCAATTTCTATGGCCGAGCAACACGTAGTCTCGGTTTACCCATTACTAGCGTTACGCGAGACGCCGAGGCTTGTTAGTGTTTAATTATTTGGACGGAAAAATAAGTGGCCGCAAAGAACGTACGAATTCCCATTCGTTTCTTCGTTTTTCCTCGCGGAGGGCAGAAATTTTAATATGCAGTCGGACAACGGACACGGGGAATGAATTTAATACTTCATTTATTTGAGAAGAACCCGGCGCGCCAGTAACATTACGCGTACGCTCGCTCTCGTCCAACCGTTTCTCCAGCTTTCACCAGCTTTAAAAAACTTTTAACATTTCCGAGCGTTCAGGAGAGACCGTGCGGGAGATACAGACAGACAGACAGAGAGAGAGAGAGAGAGAGAGAAAGGAGGGGAGAGAGAGAGACTATTACCCTAACGAATTTCACAGTTGTTAACGATCACTTTACCTCCGCTGCCGCGCTACTCCTCTAATTACGCTGAAACATCGCCATTTCGGCGGATGTGTCCCAACCGGTCTTTTTATTCTGAAAAATAAATATGTATCGGCCAGAAGTATCGAATAAATATGCACGATTTCGTGTACAAACTCGAAATCCGAACCAACGTTTCGTGGGCTTTGCGTAAACGGATCTTACTGGGATTCTATCAAAATACAGTCTGTCGTGAATTAATAAATTTACGTGGAATCTCGATGCTTGTAGTAATCACTTGAAACCTCCGTGAATATTTGAAGGGCAGCGAAATCCATTTCTCCTTGAAAAATACGAACGGAAATAGTCGACGAAGGTAAGAGCAGGAAAAATACGAGCTCCGCGCGTTAACCAAGAAAGCATCGGGTCCCCGACTTTTTGCTCACATTCCGTCTCGTTTGCTGTTTACAAGCCAAACTAACCCAGTACTTTCGAGAACCCGGGGAAGGACACGATTATTATGTTCCGAGGATGTCAATGGATAACCAAGGACGTACTTGTTTCTCGTGGAAACACGTGCGTCGAATCAGTATCGTTCCGAGCGTCGGACAATCTCGACCTGATCCTCGAATACCGAGTGACTCGGATTTTCTTAATTTTTCGCTCTCGCTCGTCGATTCTTTTGGTTTTATCGTTCCATTCGTTGGTATCGCGCGGCAGTCTCGTTCACGTTCGATAGTTTCTCGATTTTATTCGGCCAGCGCTTCGCTTTTGTTTTCCGGTTCTCTCGCGTTGGTGAACTTTCGTTTCCTGTTTCCCTGTGATTTCGCGAGCGAGCGTTGCACCATGCAACAGCAGAAATTGCTATTCGACTATAAGTTGTTCAAGAGCTCCACGATGCAGCTCGATAACAACAACAACAACGTGCAACAGGCGGACTGGTGAGTCTTTGAAAGAAATAAAAGAACGCGCTTTGCTATCAACCGTTTCACCGAAAAGAACCTCGACTATCCGAAATAGACGGTAGATTTTTCGAACCTATTCATTTTTACGGAATTTCAAATGTAAATATTTCAGCGATCTAATTTTCATTATAATTTATTACGCGGACAAACAGAATTTCCGACCATGAATATTAATGCGAGCGTAATTATGTAATCCTTTAAAGGACGGTTCGCAGCGTCGGGCAATGTCAGTGGTGTAAAATGAGTTTGCCTCGTTTCATAGTGAATTTAATGGTTTATTCTGTAATATCGAACGGTTACGATGGTGTATAATTCGAGTATTATTTTTTATCAATCGAATCAGGAGCCGGAGAACGGTTAAATAAATAATTCTAAAGAAGATCGGCAAAGATAAATGCGCGGCAGATAATAGCCGAGACCTGGTCGCGATTTCGACGAAGTTCCTCCTCGGCACGACTTGATTTGAGAATCGATTGTACGACCGTCTTTCCCGCTCAGCTTTTTTTCCTCTGTGCTCAGCTCTTTTTAATTGGTTGCCTCTCAAAGCAGTGTCTCTGCAGCCAATTAGTGCCTCGCGTAAAGTGGCTACGGTCTCTCTATCGCGGTTAATGATTTTTCTGTTTCGAATTTGCGTCAACAATTTCCCGGGCTGGCATTCCTCGACCGATTAAACGATCCGAACGTTTCGAGAGGTTACTAATCCTACGGATTCGATCAGTTAATCATGATATTCCATTTTTTCATCGGAACAAAGTAAATCGACGACGAATCTCGACGAGGCATAATAGAATTTTGATCGCCCATCGCCGACTGGGTAACGATCCGGCTTAAACGAGTCGATTATATTGCCAGCGAGCATCGTGAAAAACGCGTTCGGATAGAACATTGAGAAAACTATAAGTGAAAGTTATTTGCCGCGAGCGAGGTCGCGGAAAAGCGGCTCGCGATAAGCGGTTATCGGGGTGTAATTCAATTACTGGATCTTCACGGTGCCCGGAGCACCATTGTTCAATTTTGTTCGTTCCCTTCCCAGGTCGTAGCCGGGATAGGAACTGATTCGTTATCGCCCTTCGACCCGGCCAAACACAATGGTGTTAAATAAGAGATAACCTGATATATCGTATCAAC